>JASSUY010033544.1:0-32157 GCA_032466535.1 Forpus xanthops
TAAGGGTGGTGAGGCACTGGAATGGGTTGCCCAGGGAAGTTGTGAATGCTCCATCCTTGGCAGTGTTCAAGGCCAGGTTGGACAAAGCCTTGGGTAAAACTACATAATCTTAAGGTCCTTTCCAACCCTAACTGTTCTATGATTCTTATCTTCTATATGATAATTGAAATTCTTCTGAATACCCTTAAGGGTGTTCAACCAACATCTACCTAATCATTGGCTTGATTATATACTTGCTGAGAGATTTATAGGCTTATGCAAATATTACAAAAATTGCCTAGTTAATTATTATGAGATACATCCAATTTGGATGGTTTTAATAAATGAGACATGTTATAATCACTTTTCTATTAAAACAGTAAATGTCTGAGAAGAGGTTACTCAACAAATCATGTACTTCCTGGACTACACAGATTTGAGAGCTGTAATGTCAGTAATGTGATATTCTTTAGGATTTTTTCTAAAACTTCAATACTTTACAAAGATCATCCACAATCCATGGAAATGCTGTTCCACAGATAACAGAGTGGGTCATTCCAGCTCTCTAATCCACTACAACATTACTATGCTGAAGATCCAAGACCCCTGCTTGCAGAACTGCCACAGAGGCAACACCCTCCAAACGCAATTTACAGTAGCTCTTTTATTCATTTTGTAGACAAATGAGGAGTACAAGTGGCTCAAGTAGGAGCATATATACTAATTGGTTCAGTGAAAACAAATATAATGGAACAGGATTTTGCTCTTGTTGAACCCATATAGAAAACTTCCTTTTATATTAAAAGATTCATATTTAGTTAGGTCAAACAGATTTTAACTGTTGCTTATTCTTAGGATCAATGAGTTATTCAGGTAGGGATGGAGGTCAGAAACTCTGTATTCTAAGCTCCCATTAACAGCAAGATCAGCTGCGAGAACAGACCTGACTGCTCAAGATTTTGGTCAGTCAAGCCTTGAAAACTTCCAAGGAAGCAGACTGCACAGCACCTTGGGTGACCCATGTCTCTGATCATGTTCAGAGTGAAAAGGAAAGCTGCTCCTTAGCTTGTCAGTCCCAAGACTGGTTCTTTACAAGTGCTGTATGTGGAAATTCTATCAAGTCAGCTTATAGGAAGAAAAGAGGATGAGAAACAAAAGAACATGTTTTACCATTTATTAAGAATATCTGTTACGTAGTACTTGAGGAGAACCCCTCATCTTATTGAACCACTATTTCTAGCAAAAGCTGTTCAGCAAAGGCTGCTTTAAGATAGAAAGTGCTTAAAATTTTGCAGCCTCCAAATGGCTCTTAAAACATTTCTATGTTCTGCTCTTCCATCTGAGAAAACACTTCATCAAAAACAGAGAATACTCTGATGTATTATTCCAACTTTGTTCAGTGTGGGCTGCAAGACAAAATACTTACATTGCAAGGGCTTCCTTGTTTATCAGCAAAAGACATTTTGTACACCTGCCAGTATGCCATGAATGAAGTCTATAGCTTCATCCTGCAATGTCTTTGCCTCTTCATGCTCCATCTTTGTTAATTGTAATAAAGAGTGAGGCTACATTTTAGCTCGGGGAACAGAATTTAGATCTCCTCTAGTTTCAGATTATGCAAATTTATAATCCATGTATGTTTCGTAGTGTGCTATTTCTCTAGAAATAGTACATCTGCTAAAGCATCAGGTTGGTTTTATCCACAATGAAGAAAAGTTATTCCCATGTTTAAACCAGAAACATACAAAATATTCCTGTAATTAAAGCACCTTGTTGGTTTTACCCGTACTTTCAGTCTTCAAAATCTTTTAAGAAAACTGCAGCAATGCATTCAATGTGTAAGAATGCAAACAGCTAAATCAACTCAAAGTTTAAGTTGTTTTTAACAGCCAAACTATGAGAGGGAAAAAAGACAAAAGCAATTCATTTGGCATTTGAACTACAACTGTTTTCTCTGGCGCTTAACCATGCCGGGATCTTACTGAGGTAAATACACTCTACCCTGCTGAAGGGTAGTATCTTGCTGATAAAAGATCTAAAGAGGCATGTAACAAATAAATTGTTCCAAGAATTTTTAAAATAAGGGCATTCAAACATCTCCCATTGAAAAATAAAATAAAATAAAAAAAAAACCAACAAGCAAACCAAACCAAACCCAACCTCATGTTTTCTTAATAACAGAAGCAAAAAATCAAAGTTGCAAATTTCTGTTCTCAAATTCACTACCAAGGTTGGCAGCTTTACTTGCATAGCTCTAGAGAGATACAAGCAGAAACATTACACACACATTTCTATAAAAATATATACATGTAACACCCAGTAGAATCTCTGATAATCACCAATCAGCATGTTGAAGAGAAGAAGATACAGTTAATGCCTCATGAAAGGTTAAGTTTCTTATGATTGCATTAACATATTTCATTTTGCCCAAAACACTTCTTTTGAAGAGAAGTGTTTCCATTGGATAGACTCCTTAAGATTATAATGAAAGACAAGTTTTCAGAATTTAAACTGGAATCTAAAAAGTTGTCAGAAAAGCAGTATTCCGCATGCTCTGGTCAAGTAATTCCTCTATGGAAAGAAGAGCAGAACAAGCTCTTCAGCTAGCACACTTAGATTCTGTATGAAATATGCTGGCATATGGTTTCCTCCAACTTTCATAAACAGAAATGGAAACTGCATCTTTTGAGAGCTGTGTCTGGAATACTTGCAGGCACTACCCAACCCATCAATCTAATATGGAATGAAATCAAAGGCTGCAACTTGGCAAAGAGAAATCTCAAATAGAAATAGGTAGCTTTTTGTTCGCTATTTAAGCACTCATCTTTAGCATAACTATCCTCATTCTTTTTTGAAAGGTAACTGGCTGAAGTGCCCCTTATTGTGTGTAATTGCCTAGAAACTGGGTAATCTTAGGAGAAGATATTGGCACCATTTTAAAACACGAGAGAGATGTAGTCTGGGAGGAAAACAGGGCAGCATGAAGTGAAGAATTCCGTACTCAGGTTTTCCTAGTCCAAAATACTTTGTGTCAAATTCAGTATCATGCCCTAACGCTTATCTGGTACCTGCAATGTATAAAAAAATGTTTACAACATGCAACATTTGCCTTTTGTAACATACTGATTCTCCTTGCCTCTTGTTGAGATTAAACACTGAATTTCGTTGGAAGACAAGGTCACTCTTGCTTTAAACACAGGCCACAGATTTCTAGATAAAGGAAAGCTCTTCCATTTAACCGCATATTAGACTTGCTGTGAATTTATGCTAAGCCAAACAGGGTTTCTATTATTGGATTGGGTTTTTTTTATTCAGACCCTAACTTCCACATAATAAATGAACGTTCTTTTCTGCCATGTTTGAAAAGCATTTGCACACAAGGTCCAAGGCAGCCTTGCTAAACTGACAACCGGCCTAAGCAAAACGCGCAGGTTCTGGCTCTGGGCAACTTCTTTTCTCTCCAAAAAGCGGAGCCATGCACTTATCATAAAAGTGAACAAAACCTCCCCAGATAACTCTTTAATTTCTGTACATGGCAGAATCAAACAAGATCTTTACTCTAAACCTAGCTCCCTATCCCAAACCAAACAGCAGGGACAGAAAGAGAAGATCCTACTTGCTCCTGCTGCTCCCTTGCCGCAAGCATTGTAAGACAGCAGCAAAAGTGTGTTGGGTACTTTTTTTCCTCACCTAAGGAATTTACAAGCACTCCTAGTAAGCTGACAACTGCCACATACTAGTAGCTTCGGACCTTCAAAACTTCACAAGGCATAGAGGATTTGGTTTCCCCTCTTGTTATAAACTTCCATGAAATTTAAATAAAAGAAGCCCTGTAAATGTGACAACAGGATTAAACAAAGTTAAAAAAATAATCATGAAAACAAAAATTTAAACAGACAATTCTAATTCTATGGTGCCTAACATAAATTTGTTTTTAGTTGTGTACCTTATTTCTCTTATGCACTCTACATATCTGTAAGTGAGATGGAAAGAAGAGTACTAGACCTTCTGTCAACTCACAGAAGTACACATATTCCCATACACACATGTACCTATGCATCCCTTAATTCAGCTTTTTGTATTCATCAGGAAGAGTTAATTCTTGTTATAAATAGTTCATTATAAAGCTAAATGTTCTGATCTCAAGTTACACCTTTGTCAGGGCAATGGAATCACAAGTGTAGAACTATTGAAGAAATAACCTAATCAAATTAAAGGCTTCCCTACAAAGAGTTTAAAATGATACTTCGTGAGAGACGTGTGCTAAGCACCTTCCATCCTCCATTGCAGGGAATAATACAGTCTGCATTTGGCTTCACCCCTCTGGTGTCAGCCACCCATCTATCACCATCTCCCTTTCTCTGGGGTAATCTGCTCTGTACTTAGAAGTATCTGCACACTGGCCTCCTAAGCCTCACCTACCTCAAGAAAGTACCTCTTGCTGATACTGGGGGAAGTGACGGTTCTACTCAAATACAGGGAAATACTTGCCTAGCTAAGCATGAACCTCTGCCAGCAGCATCTGCAAAACTGTAATAAAATGACCTAACATCCTTCCAAAAAAACTACTTATTTGCAAACAAGTGGCAAGAATGTTGTTTTGTATAACCTACCTTTGTAAAATATGTGATCTGCAGGCATACTTGCAGTCTTACCTAGATGAAGACAGCAAATAAACTGATGGTAATTTAGGTCAGCAGCATGGGGATCTTGCCTACAGCCAGTGCCTTTGCATGGGTTTGTCCAGTAAGGGGCTCCAGATTATGCGGCAACTGACTCATTTCAAGGATACACAGAAAGAACAGTATCTGTATCTTCCCCTGTTTGGTAGGATTCTTCTCAACTGGAAACGCTTCATGTCTGCCAGGCAAAAAGGACTAATTGTATGCCTTGCCTCAGCTCTGCTTCAAACCATGTGCAACAGTCAGCATTAGGACAGCTGCAATGTCTGAGATGGCAACATGAAAAGCTATGAAACAAACTTCATCCCAAACACATTCCCAAGCCCACTTCACATATTGGGTCTCACAGAAACTCTAATCTTCAAGGTGATTGCTCTGACACAGCTTTACTATAAAGGGAGAAGAGATGGCAAATTAAAAACATCAAATCAGGTACAGGGAAAATGTTGCCTGTTCCTAGAAGATTACTTTGTAGAATTACTTATTCTGAAATTCTGGCACTTACATAATAGATTTTGAGAAGAGATTTTGTTTTAGCAAAACTTAGTTTAAACAAGGGCTTTTATACAGGGTCATAAATGCTACTGCTAGCTGCAGAATTAGATGAGTATATGTTGCATACATGGATATATAGTAATATATCCATGAATATATACTCAGTTTATTAAATGAAAAGATGCAACAAACCAGTTGCTAGCAATAACAAAGATCAGAAATGTGAATGACTTAATATGTATGAAGTAATATTTTTTAATCTCAAAGAGTTCTAACAACAGCTTTAGAGCTTCCCCTGCCTCTTCCAACTCCGTTCACTCTATCTTTCTAGCAACATCAGCTGTAAGCAGCTCTACAGCAAGGTGCTAATAAACTCTGATGTTTTAAAAGCCTTTAAGGCACAGCAGGCAAAAGCCAAAAAAAATAGTAAGAGGCAAGGGCAATGGAGGGGTTAAAAAAGAATCCATCTTGAAAACCATCAATTAAACAATAAAGATTTAAACTTCATCCTTGTTACAAAAATAGCAAGTATTTAAACTGTGTTAGAAATATATAATCCTAGCATATGAGAGCAAGAAATTCTATTTTTTTAATTAAAGCGCATATGTAATTAAAAGGATTAAATTAGTTTTCATTATTGAACTATTTAAAGTACTTAATTGCATAATTTAAACTGTACTTTAATTGAAAAACTGGGAAATCACTAATAGGAAGTGTCCCAACTTTATCTTTTGCAGGTCTTGATCTGAGCATGCAATCTTATCTATACAGAATCAAAACCTCCTGTAGTGCTTCATACACACAGATTAAGATCTACAGTTTTCCTTCTGAGCTCATATCTGGGCATTATCAAAATTTTACAGAAAGAAAACTATGACCCAAGAAGTTTAAAATTAGTCACCTAACAGTCACCCCACAAACGAGTGTAATGTAAAGTCATCACAAGCATCAGGGGTTAATATTTGAACCAAGACTTTTTGCAAACCATCTCTCCCACCACAGATAAGGATGATGCTTGCTGCAGCAATGCACAAATTGTCAAGCAGCCTGCAAATCTAAGTAACTTGAAATAACTTTTAAAAATCATCTTCTTGGAGATACATTTAGAATCCTTACAATCCCTTCCACCATCCAGTTTTCCAGGGAAGATGTGAACATGCACATTTCCACACATTTGGCTACAAAGTTGTGCATGTAGTTAAACTTTCTTAGAAAAAAAAGTACTTTCCTATTTTTCCCTGGCAGCTTCAGTTTTAAAGCATAATTTCACAGACACAGTAGTGTGTTACATAGAAGTAACACAATTTACAAGGCTCAGGTAATCGTCTGATTATAAGTGGAGAAACAACCCCCCTAAGCAAATGCAAACTTAAGCTTCTTCACGGGAATCCTATTGGCTGGAAAAGGCACTAAGTCACATCTGGTACTCTTCACATCTGTATTCCAAGAATCCTGTAATGAACATGCCTTAAAAAAAAAAAAAAAAAAAAAAAAAAAAAAAAAAAAAAAAAAAAAAAAAAAAACACCACAGCCCAAAACATTCCTCCATGCCTAAAATCCCTACACTAAAGCAGTGTAGATTTTTTATATGTAGCTTCTCAAAGTAGTACTGAAAATTTAAGAGAGGATAATTGATTCATTACCTCTATTTCTGCTATGTTTCTTTTTTTATTTTTTTGCTCCCCATTTCAAAAGGCATTGTTTAAATTGCCCTAATCTGCAAACAGCAACAATAAGTGTAGCAAATACTTGACAATGAAGATGTAAAGCCTCTAAAAACCTGTTACCTTAGTAACCATGGGAATGTAGGAGAATAAGAATACACAGAGTGTCAGGACATCATTTTGGATTCCACAGGGTTTGGGTTGAAATACAGTCAGCTTTCATTAGCTTTTTGTTTTTCCCAGTAGGTCCTTGGACTTTGAAACAAAACCTGAATGACAGCTATGAGCAATTCCAGCCTCACTCCTGATTAGCCACACCAAACAGAACAGCTCTCTTCACTGTGAATCCCCCCGCACCCAACAAGCCTCGAAACAAATGTTATTTATGCTGCTGACCCCTCTGCATATCACTAATAAAGCACATTCCAAAACGAAGAGTAAACCAAAGAGGCACTTTCCTGGCACTTAATAGATAAATCACTTTAAACAAACGTCCTGCAAGAAAAATAAAAAGCCAACATACCCACCCAGGACATTTCTGTAACCCTGCAGTTTATAAGCTTTACAAGGTATGTTAATTCAACATCAATGCTAAGAATTCAGCTCCTCACTTAAGTAACACCATATTTCCACTTTACTCATGGAAGGGGAAAAGAAATTAAAGAAGACCACCCCCACCAAGGCCTGTTGGGAAGCTTGTGGTCAAGACAGAACAGAACAAAGATCCCTCAACTGTTGGCTTTAGCTGGCTTAATTCCAGGTCCGTTCCCTTGTTCTTTGCTGTGCTATCTGGTCACTTGGGAAAACAATCAGAAAAAGAAAAAGCTCCAGGCAAAACCACTGGAAAAATGAGCAAGCAACTCAAAACATGTGGATTATGTTAGACCCAGCCCATCACAGAATACCTAAGTGCTTGTTGAACTTTACATACAACTTTATACCCACGGTTTCTTCTCTCTGAGTACAAACCAGGGCTACCACGGTAGTGCTGGAGAGTGGGAAAAAGGGAGGGAAAGAAACATTTTTGCTCAGTAAGAAGGAAAAAAATGAAATGTAGAAATAATGGGCTGCTTGGCCATCATGTGATGACAAAAGTCTTTGCCTCAGAAAGCCTGGAAGGCAACAGTAGTCCATAGACACTGACCTTACCTTGTCTTTCAGCTCTCTTTCAACTGATAAGACGTTTCTTTTCCATTCACAGAAATTGCCATTCCAGGACGCCACTGATATGTGTAGGAGCTTTTGCCTCTGTTCATTTGTAGTCCTCTGCAATCTTTTACACACATATGAACAGCAGTACCTCAGCAGCAACACCCACTTTACATGCAATAGTCCAGATTATATTTTGTCTATATTATGCTATGTCAGTGTCTGGATCATGTTAAACATCACTAAAAAACGCCAAAGTTATACCCTTAAAACACTGCTCGTGGGGCAAAACAGCTGCCTATCTCCAGGCAACAGCAACTTCCAAGTTAAATAAAACAGAGTATGTAGATTAAATCTTATTACTTATTGTTTATTACTGAAGAATACTTCTTGCATGACCCATTCACACATTTTGTGTATACGTAGAGAGAGAAAGGAGTTGCTATTCCTTATTCCTGAGTGCAATCAGGTGTCCAGAAACAGGCTTATCTCTACAATACTAAGCAAAACCACAATAGTAATGAGCCCATAGGTTATAAAAAAGCACACTTTATCCAGCAATATGCAAAAACCAAGGCCACTTTGGGTTTTGAAACATTAGCTTAGGCCTCAGATGTCCAATTTTCAAGTCCATCAGTCCCTTCTTGTTTTGGTTACTCAGTTCTTTGAAGCAATGTGGAAAATAAGCACAATTATAAAACATTTTTCAGGAGAAAAGCATGTTAGAAGAAAATACAAGTTTTGAGAAATCAAAAAAAGCTTCCTAAAATATGTATTTAAATTCATTCTTTAAGCATACTAACCACTTTCAGAATCATATTATTAAAGACAGGTATGAGTTTACCTGTATCACCAAAAATTCTATTTCTTTCCATGCTTCCCTTTAATCTATCACATCTTGCTTCATATCTTTAGAGTGGTTTTGCACATGGTCTCTGCCTAGCCTTGACTCCTGCCCTGAGCAGAGTCAACTTGCTTGCCACTGCTTGGCCAGCTTGTCAAAAGGTTCCTTCAGCAAGGAAGAAGGCAGATTCTCTCCCAGCAGTACCTATATCCCAAATGACTCTCCTATGAAGAAGCAGCAATGCAACCTAAGTTAAATTGGTTGATTTAATCTAATCTTCATGAAGCTTCTCCATGGATCTTGCTCCCTCAATGTAAAAGATGAAAGAAATGACCAAAGCAGCAGTTACATGTAGTCCCAGAAATTTCAATCTTTTATAGCAACTGCTGCCAACTGCTAAGCAGTCCCACCACCCACAGCTATCATCCAAGAGGCATGCTAGGCAACCAGAAGACTCCAGGGCAGAACTGTGTTCCTGCAACATGCTTCCAGAGACTTAAAGCCTCCTGAAGTGGTTTAAGTGAAGCAGCTCAATCAGTAGCCAAGCCAACGCAAAGCAAAGATTAGAGGATAAGCACAGTCCCATATGCCTAAGGCCTAGAGCTTTTCTAAAGGCAAGCATTTACCTGGGGAATAGCTTCTAACATAGAAGAGGTCTGTGATGGGCTATGAAGTAGCTGGCCATTTATTTCCATTGAGGACATGGGTTTTTTTTTCTTCTCTTTCCATTTAAGCTTCAACTTTGTGGCTTCAGAAAGCCATTTGCTGGGAACAAAAAGTTCTCTAGAAGCCTTTGCTTTGTTGCTCCCTCTCTGGAAAGCCTGTCAGCGGTACCAACTGCCATACCTTCCTAGGAGAAGGGAAAGTTGGCACTTCCACCTTTGATGAATGTGGTTTTGGAGTTGGGGATGTGGGCTGGGGGGGAAAGGATAGCGTCATTCTTCTCCTTACAGTAAAGAGTTATTGCTACTGTGCCCAAACTCTCTCCTGCAACCCACAAACATGCCTTATTATCACAGGAGAGAAAGATTTCTCAAACTCATACTAAGGACAGCACCAATATCAGCTCTATAAGTGGAGGCTGAGTCAGAGCTGCAATAGGAGCATTGTAACAATGACATACATGGGGAGCATACGGGAACTCCCCCAGGATGGAAAAGCAACTCATCATGATTCCACCCCTCTGCTCCCAAAAGAAAGCCCCTGCAGAACATCCTGACATTGAATAGCATTGCTGGTTGACTGCATCCAGGAGAAGGCAAACAATATATATAAACAATTCTATTCTTGCAACAGCAACATGAGAAGGTGAACACAAGCAGATTCCAGTCTTCTACCTTCTTCCCTTTCTAGAATTACTGCCCACCCGTATGTAAGGTAAGCCATAGCTGCTGTGCATTCTGACTGGGAGATCTGTAGCTGCTTTTATCTGGGAACAAAGGACACATCAGATCAGTTTTAATAGGAGAAGTGTGTACAACATGACCCAAGAAAATACAAAATAACTGCAGGTCCATATTCTACATGCTCTGTCACCTGCACATGCCATGGACTTAACCGCTCACCGTAGATGCTGGGAAAATGTGACTTTTTATGAGTTCCCTACAATTTGAGCTACACAGCTTTGTAATTGTCTTTTAAGGGAACAGTAAAAACCTGTATCAGAACCGCCACCATCAGTTTCTCCATACCAGACACAAAAAAACCTGTTCTAGATACTCGGAACGCAGTTTCAAGCCTGAAATAAAAATTCTAAGTTCTAAATTTTAACTCCTCCTCACAGAAACTCAGTTCCGCAGGAAGAACAAACAAAGCAGTTCTCAACACAGTTCAGAACAGCTTCTTCCTGCCAAGTTGAAACTCACTGGCCCCCAAACATCAACCCAGTTGGTACTGGTTCTACAAATGTTTTTTTTACCTCAGTGTAATCTTGAGACAGACTAAAAATACCTGAAAGGCATGCTGGAGGTACCTATTGCTTTCTACCAAAAGAAGGGCAAAAAGCAGCACATATGCATGTTTAATTAATTTTACAGAAATGAGGTCTGTATAGCTGTCCAGCTTACAAAATTCCCAAACTAATTCCAAAGTAGGACCTCTTCACCTGACAAAGGAATCATGCTTAAAAACCACATATGTATCACAACTCCTTGGGCACTAACTGAAGAATGGATTTTACTCAGTACTCATCACTTCCACCCTAAGTGTTCCACTGCATTTCTCAAGCTCAGTGTGTCACTCAGTGGTAAACTGGATCAAGTAATTCATCCACTTAACAAGTAACCTGGAAAACTTAGTTGTTTTTCAAGTGGATCAGTTCCTCTGCCAGATGCCAGCACACAAAACAAACAGCAGCAAAATGGAGGGAAAAGCTGAGGGTGCTGTGAGGAAATGGGCAACCAACAAGGAGGATGCAAGGGCTAGTCAACCAGCAAGCCACAGTGCTGTCACACAGGCTCATTCGCCTGGTTTGTTTGATATGACTCTTCCTTATTAAGCCAAATCACAGATTTTTAATTACCACACGCAACTTTAAAAGGAAAGAAGGTAAGAAAAATCACACAAGTATGACCCAACATCCATTATATCAATATTCAGTAGGCACCTTGACACCAGCTTCAAAAAGATCTGAATCTGCCATACATCCAGGACTGTGTTGAACAGCTGCAGAAAATAGCCTTCTATCTGTGGAAAGCAACCTGGAGATCATGTGGGAAAAATAGAAGAGAAACAGAAATTAACTCTTCTAACACTGTCCACTCTGTGAAGTGACTTTTGGGAATTACCTCCGAATACCATCTACTGAATGATAAGTAGCCTAAACTTAAATAAGCAAAGACCGGTAAGATGGCAAAACATTTGCATTAAAGCTTTTTCCTTTCTGCCTTCCTCTGTAACACAACATCATGGAAATACTCCAGGAAAGAGTTTCACTGACTGAAAGAAATAACAGTGACTATCACTATCCTATTGCATTTTGCATTGAGGGCCTTCACATTCCTTTTGCAGGTATTACCTGTCTCCTCTAGACACACATACCTTACTTTTCCTCCAGCAAACACCTGGAACTATGAACCTCTTCTCTAAAAGCTGAAAATCAGGGCAGGGAAATAAATAGTATGGAATACTTAACAAGTAACAGCAGCTACAGAGTACATGCACGTATTTGCATGTGCATGCACCTTGTGCCCTGCATGCATAAAGCAATAAAAAAAGAAAAGGATAGGCTTCTGCAATATAAATAAAGCGGATGACTTAAAAATAATCTAATCTGTGTTCAAATCTATCCAGCACCCTACTACTAAGCAAACATCAGGAGGTACTCAAATAGAGAACGGTTTTCTGACAATTGAGCAAGAACTATAGCAAATATTTCATTTGCAATTAAGAACCTGGGCTTTGTTTTCACAGAAACTGTGGGGATTTCTTCGATAGTGACTTCTATTAACTTCTCCTCTCCCCCTACCACCAAAAGGCTCAATGGGCCCAACACCATGGCTTCTTTTTCCCAATGCTTTCAGACTAAAAAAAAGAGCATTATTGCATCCTCTTTAAAAAAAAAATGTTTCAATTACAGTTGCCTGCTATATTGATCTTCATTCTTCAAAAGGGAAGAGACCAAAACAAAACCACCACAAAGATAAATAAGCCCCAGAAAACCACAGTTAGTGGCCTCATTACAACCACAGCCACTTGAACATTAAAAAAAATAATAAAACTAAAATTAATAGGTCTGTTTTGTCGCCACAACTCAACCTGCTGATTTAGGGCAATGTCACCAACAGTATTCTTATCTGTAAAGGGTAACAATCAATTGTTTGACAGAAACAAAGGAGAGCTCAACAGGAAATCAACCAGCTTGGGACAGATGGTCACTGAATCAAGTTTCACCCCTCCCCTCTCCAAAAATAGGCTTAAGAGGCATTTTCTGTTACCAAGCAACAGCCCAAAGGAAGGCATAAATCTTTCCCTATGTGTTATTCCCCTCCTCCCCAACACACACACACATTTCAGTCTCCTAGGGCAGTATGTTTACACGTTTATTTTCTAAATCACAGGTACAAGGATTTATTCGCTGCAATGACAAGTGTGTTTCCGCATGCCCGCTAGCCACTTTGCCTTTTTATAGGCAAGAAGGTGGCTAACTGTAACCATGCTATCTATGACAGCTACCATGAAGGTGGGTTACAACCCAGGGTACAATGCTAGTTAGTAACCCTGCCATGTTCGGCCAAGGTTCACTGGAGACCGGAGAAATTAATCCCTAGAGGAAGGGAATTTCTGATGACTTGTTTTTATATAAAACTGGCACGACCCTGATCACGCTCTGAAAAAAAGAGGTGACCTTTAAAAATCATCATAAAACGCTGTACCTGCTTTAACCCATAAAAACCTGAAAAATACAAACCCCTCAAAAGCACCAGGGTATCTTTAATGTAACACACAGAGCAGCAGGCTTTCAAATAATTTGAATTTTCAGAACATTGATTCTCTGGTGCATCAACCACCCTAAGTGAGCATCAGCTACTTGAAGTATGGGATGAGCAGGTAAAGATGATGAACATTTACTATTCCCCTAGGCCAGAGGAAGAATGAAGGGGAAGGGTGACTGAAGAACAGAAAGAGACACGACTTGGCTGTTTGTGAAGATCTGGGAGGAGGGGGAGGGGAGGAGAGAGACAGGGAGTAAAGGACAGCGGCTCTGAAATTCAGATTAGCACCCAGAGAACAAACTGGTTTGCTTGACACCACCGTCACCCCCAGCATCATACAACTTGGTAACAGGCCAGCAGGCCACAAAAGGAGATACAGCTAAATTTAGCCATACAAAGAGTAGCCTGCAATAAAATTAAAAAAATAACAATAAAAATAAAGATTTACAATTATGACCCTCGCAAAAATTAAACGGGGAAGAAAGTCTCACTTTGGAAACAAACTGGGTTATCATCCTTTAAAAGCACAGAGCCTGGATTACCACTGACACATACTTAGACTACTAAAACATATGGCCAAAAAAAAAAAAAGAAAGAAGAGAGGGGTATAGGGGGAGGGGAAAGGTTGTGACAGCATGTGGCCTGCAAACATTTTATTTAATCCTTCCTCAACTAACTCTTGCTTTATTCAGCTGAAAACCTTCTGCTAGACACGATATAGCCTACTTTCACCAGGTATTTAATATATTCCTTTAATACCATTGCAGATACCAGTTAGCACCACTGCGGTGGGTAAACAGAGCCCTGCATGTGGGCTGCTTCGCAGATGAAGGGCCTTGGACTTTCAAATCCTTTTCAGCACAAAGCCATCTTGGTGGAGATGCTGCCCCAGCTCCCCCCAAAAGGCAACCAGATCTCACAGGGAAACCAGAGACTGAAATGTTTAAATTCAATTAGTTAAAGTTAAGTTAATTGAAATTAAAGAGAAGGTTTGAACACAAAACCCAGACAAATATCTGCATGCGTACCAAGAACACAGTTTGGTCTACTATGTCTAAAGCCTACTGCCTGAAGCATGAAGCTCAGCAGTCTAAGGTCCTGACAGAAGACTTGAACTAAAGACCCTGTAGGCTCAGCCACAGAAACAGTAATGGCTTATCATTACTGCAGTGTAGTGCTTGAAAACTCAAGGACAACCACCACCCTTGTTTTAGAGATAGGGAAACTGAGGCACATCGAAGCCATGCAGAAGTAAAACCAGATATTCTGTAGACCCTAGTCCACACTGTAATACCACCCTGAGCATTCAAATTAAAGCAAGTTGTTATTTATGTAAATTCATGGCCAACATCAACATTTTTACAGCTGGTTTCCCTTCCCTCTTCACAGCTTAGTGACAGCCCTGTAGCTGAAATGCAATTCTTCACTGAAACTAGTTTCTTTGATCAGGCAGGCAATAATAGTTATCCCAGGGTTATTCAGGAATGGATATACCCATTTTTCTAACACATCAGAATTCGGGTACATAAGACATGAAAAAAGCTACAGGTTTTTCTCTAATACATGTTAATAACATGGTTATAACATTAAATGACTTATGCACTGCAATGGTTTTGTTTCTTCTGAATATCAGTGTAAATGGTATGAAATGTACCATGGCAACAGAAGCCCCATACACTTTACATGTTAGTAATCCATCATATGGAGGAAAACCCCTCCACTGCAGTTTTGCATAAGCATTTATCATTTAAGAAGAGACTTTTTCTCTTACATTCACAAATAGACGTCCTTTACATCACTCTGCCATGATAAGAGCGAGATAACCATGCAGGAGGGGAAATAAACTTTGTTTCCTTTTCCCCTCTTAAGTATGCCATCATGCTTTTCTTCACTGACCACAGAAACTTCTGTATTCCTTGGCCAAGGTGGAACCCACAGGCATTTTGCATGGTTTTGGTTGAAATGTAAAAGGACGCAAGTTTATCTCAAATCTCCCTCTATTCTATGATTCTGTGAAGTGAGGACTGAGGAGCCTGCTTTCCAGTGTCTTTTTCTTGAAAAAAAATCACGACAGATTTTCTTTGGATTTTTTTATCTCTCAAACTGCTAGTTTAGAACTCCAGGTCTTTAACTCAATCTGTTATAATATTAACTTTAACTTGACTCTTTACCTTGAACTAAGCCATTCTCCATTCAAGCAAATTAAAGCATGTATCTGTTAAATGATCCAAAACAAATCCCTCTCTTTTTTTGCCAAGGAACATAATAGCAGTTGGCTGTATTCAGAACACAAGAACATTCCTCATTTACCTCTGAGCTGCTCTGGTCAGATGTACTAAACTTAAGCTAAAGTTTCAAAAACATGTTTTTGCAATATAACACAGTAGGAGCAGAAGTGGAACCCAAAGATCAATTGAACACAAAAATCTTACTAAAATTACAACACTGCTTCTCTCCAATAAAGGATAGGAGGAGTAATAGAATGGCAAAAAATCATCAGTTAAGATCATCAGTAAAGCTCTATTAAGTAAAAAGAAGTCTAGCTGTAGAAACAGAGAAGGCATTACAAACCATCAAGGATGCGTAAGCCAGTAATAACTACGTTACACTTAACTGTTTACTCACCAGTCTGACATAAAATCATTTCAAGAGAGGCCATTTCTCATAAACTATATTCTTATGCATTTATAGCTTGGTTCTATTTTTCCTGGCACACATAATGACTGCATGGACACAAGAAGATTTACCAGTGTATTCTTTTATGACTGCACACTGGCTGAAAGAAGTTTCTGTAATTTATTCCAGAACAGAAAGGCACTGTGACAACACACAGAATAGACCCAATTTTCAACAAACAGTTTTTAATGAGAAATTTATCAGTCCCTCTCAGCATGAACTGCACTTTGGAACAGGGAGGACAGAATTGTTTTAATTGATTCATCCTGAGGCCAGCCTCCCCCAAGGCATGTGGGCTCAAATACACTATTTTTCTGTCCTTGGGGCAAAGGATTAGTTATGAATCAAAGCAGTTCTGCACCCTAACCCTTCCTAACTTGTCAGTTAACTTCTTCCTAAAACTGAATTTCTCAAAGAACATCCAATCTCTAGTTGGCAATTTCTATTTCTTCTTTCCTCCTTGCTGTATTTTTTTACAAAATCCTCCACTTCCTACAGTTTATTCAGATAATAATTTAGAGCAGGAAAAGGTGTGTTGTCATCCAGCCTCCATTCCTCTTTTCATAATTGGAACTAAAAAGCACAACCCTCCTTTTCCACCCTTGGCTGTTTTTCCTCAACATGTGAAGTATATTCAGCTAGAACATGGTAGCTAGAGTGGAACTGCAACCCACATATTAGATCACCACATAAGAATCAGTATGTTCAGAAAAATAAAGCATACGGCCACACATACAATTCAGTTATAAGACAGACGCACAAGGGCATGCAATTGAGAACCGCAGTTCCCAAATCTCACCAGCTAACAAAACTATAAGTAGAAGTGATTGATCGATATAATATAAACATTTTTAATGCATGCTTTATTTTACTACTGAAAAGGAACTTTAAAGAAAAATTAAAAATGCTAGTACTGAGCTTATTTTAAGCTTCCTTAGAGTGTTTTATCATGATCATTAATCTAGAAAACCTGATTTTTAGACAGTGCAACAATGTCAATCTATCAGGTATTGTTATTATCCTTTCATGCTCAATCTTCCATCCCAAGCAGGGCAAACAGCCTCTTATGGAGTCACTCAAGCTTTATAGCTTTCCTATTAATACATTCCCAGCTATGCCTCAATCACCAGGCTATTTCTGGGTTGCCATCCAGTAACACAAGACTCACAGACAGCTGCCAGTAACAGAAATCTGTCTCACCGATAATATGTGACTGGACATACAATCAGCAGGAATTTCTGATGATGTGCAGAAAATGGCCAGGAAGATGACAGTGGACAGCAGGATGCCAAAACAGTTCACACTGCCAGTAGCCTATTCCTTAAGTGTGTTTGCAAAACGCTTGGGCCAGATTGTTTCAAGAAGCTGTATCTTACCAATAGGCAATGCTCCCTAATTTTATGGTTTTCTTACTACCCCACTTTACAACAAATAAACAACAGAATCATAGAATAATTTGGGTTGGAAGGGACCTCTGAAGGTCAACCAGACCAACCTCACATTCAAGGCAAGGCCACACTGGAAGTCCTGTTAAAATAAAACACTGTCCTGATGTATTCTGGAGTGTGGCTGATCTGCCCCAATAGTTTTGACTTATTAACCTGTCAAATTCATACATGATGCTCTCAGTAATTCTCAGCTAGACTCCAATGAAACAAGAGCTGAAAGGCCGTTTCTTAAAAATAAAAAGTCTGAGCCATAAAATACAATTTTTCTCAAAGAAAATTAAATGTTTCATTGAGGCAAAGAGTTTGTCTGTTTCCCAATACACACTTTTTGAAATTTGGACAAACTACTAGGGAACTACAAAGCAAATCTCCAGTATGTGTCAAGGTTATACATTTAGATTCATGCTGTACTTGTTTATGTAGTGAATCAGAATAGAGAGCACAAGGTTAGGATATCAGTATCATCAGACATCAGAAGCATCAAAACTACACAGCATCTGTTGCATTCCTCTCTTTTTCAGCCCTAGGACCCTGAACCACATATTACTGAATTCAAAGTTGTACTAATTTTCACAGAACAATTCAATTATAAAGCATCTGGACAAAAACTGTCTTTTATGGAAAATAAGTCCCAGATCCAGTTCCCATTTATTACACTGCCTGGGACAACACCCATTTAACATGATGATCAAAAGCAAGACTTTTTTTTACCCTTCAAATAAACATCAAAGCAGCAATGCTAGGATGAATTTTCAACTGTTCTGGACCTACAGGTTATATATTCCTCCTTTTTCAGCAGGAGGAACTCTGCCAACACACACATGAAACTTCACAAGTTCAGCTTGGCAGTTAATCTGTCTGGCCTTAGCACATAATCAGAAATGGATTTACTACAGTGACAGCAAATGGAGCTGAAATCCTATATGGCACTGAGGAGGGGAGCGCTTAACCCGTATAACAAGTACAGTCTCCCTCTTTCTACACCAAATCCACATCACAACTGGAATCACCCCAAACCCAAGGCTGACAGAAAGCCAGCCAGCTGTGCTGCAGATGAAAATTAAGCATCTATCTGCACAGCCACCAGGCACAAGGCATCTCTCAATGAAACAACAATGCCGGATAGCTAGCAAGCAAACACTGATCATTTGGATTGTGGAGAGCAGGCAGAAGAATGCTTGTGTTTTCTTCTCAGGCTTTTCTGCCACAAGGTCACATCTGCTGTTTAAAGTGTTTTTTTGGTGGTGGCTTTTGTTTAAGAGCTTCTGAGGCACACTATTTTGAATGATGTTACTGGTGGCGCATCTAAAATGCGCTAAGTTCCACTGGTCTAGTTACTCACAAATATAAAGGCAAACTGTGAACACAGTGTTAGCGTCCAGATCAGTATAAGCCACCTCAGCCAAACCATCACTAAAGTAAAGGAATCCTGTGACCCATTAACACATTGGACCATTACGATATCAGACCCCAGAATTTCTAATTCATGTCCCTTTTTATATATATACACATCATGCCCACACATAGACACTATCCTCCCTAGTCTGTCAGATCTACAACTTAGAGGACATCTGGAGGATGCAACTGCCTGTGCATTTTCTCTGCAGCACTTAAAACATTCTCAGGCACACAGTAAGTAGGAAGAGTCTTGCAAAGTTAATACTACAAAAGAAAAAAAGCCGGTATGTTTAGATGTCCTGCTGTTCATAGGAAAGATTCCATAGCTCTCAACACAAAAGCGTGTGACAGCTAACATTTTAATCTTGATGCCCTTGAAATTCAGCTTGCCCTACACATCTGCTAAAATCTTGATTGTGGACCAGGAGGAAGAAGGTGAAATAACAATCTAGCAGCCAAGTCATCTCCCCCTCCTAAAGAAGCTTGGAAACTGAGAGCTGACTCTAATAAAAATGATAATAATGGTGATGATACTAATAACAATAATGGCAGGAGCTAACTTGCAAAATTTGCTGAAACGGCTGCAATTGGGACTGTAAAGATATGCATATTTTTCAGTCTGGACTTCTGCTTTTAAATACCCCTATCTGTAGTTCTGTGTACCTTAATCCAAGGCATTAAACTTGTCTTGTATCGCTTTCCCCTTTCCCCTCCCTCCCTTTAGGTTTCTTCAGAATTGCTCTTCTGTGAGCTGGTATTGATCAGTTAGCTAATACACCTAATATTCTATTGTTCTCTCAGCCAAAATTTTCCCTGTAAATGATTAAGGTTAGAAAGAGTAACAACAACATCTTAACATTTCACCTATACAAACAAATTTTTGAAAGCATTTTTTGCAAGACTAGGAAACCATCATGTTCTTTAATGTCACATACAGCAAGATTGGCAGGAAGCTGCTGCCTTTTTCTTGATGCAGAGAAGGGCGTTGCAGCTGTAAAAATCAAGACTTAATTCTCACTCTTCTCAAAGGAATTACCTAATTACAATAAGCATTTGATTCTATACAAGTGGTTTAAAGAAATTACAAGATTAAGCTTCCTTTATGAAACAGCTCTTCTGAAAGTGAAATCATGAAAGGCTCTAAAGGAGCACAGAATCTGAGGGGCTTCATGACAAGCCACAGGGAGATGGTCAGTGAAGCTGGAACAAAAGCAGTAAAAGTACATGGCACAATCTCCTGAATGGCAAGACTGAGATGCAATTGTACATAGTGAAACACCACATTACAACCAACACAGTATCACCAAGGAGACAGTAAGCAGAAAATTAGTATTAACAAAATACCACACCAGCAGTGTTAGGACACAAGGCTCAGGATAGGCAGCGGAGCACCCATCCTTCTGTAAATCCCAAACTGACAGCCATCAATACAAAGTTTTGGTACACATGCTTTTCATCCTGAGCCATCAGGAACCTGGGTAGGCAACAGTAATACATATAAAACTTCCTTATTTCACCAGTGGCTCCAGCGTAATTAGGTAGGTGCCCAGATTTCTTACATGGCTGAAGCAGCTGAGCTCAGCTATTGGAATTGCTCTTCCTCACCACTAGAACACCTCTTTGAAGCAACTACAATGAAGGAAGATCTAAAGAGCTCAGATCCTGTTAAGCCAAGGATGCTGTGCCACATTTCAGTTTTTAAGTGATAATTTCTTCTTTACTGGGAATATCGTGGAGAATCAGGCATGCAGTAATTTCCAAACACTCTACCCTCAACTTGTGACATAAGGGACCATGTACAACTCAGGGTATACACAGTCTCACTGAGCATTGGCATTAAAATTGCACCTGAACCTTCCCTATCTTTAGAAGACGGATGGAATTAATGGGGGAAAAAAATCCACTGAATTAAAAGTGTAATTTAAGTATCAAATTCCCAGGAAAGCTCTCCTTAGGCTTCCTTACGTCCAGAGACACAAGAGTACGCAAGAAAGCAAGTTTTGAAGATGGAGGTAGCATTATAAAAGAAAAAAGGGGAAAGGGGACTAATATCTCTCAAATATGCAGAATATTGAAGGAAGATGATTCGTATGCACCTTAATACTTCTTTATGAAGCCAAATTTAAATGCTGTATAGCTCTAGAGAAAAACAGCAGCCAAAGTCTTCTTCCAAAGAAGGCTTCTCATCTCTCTGACATCTTGGTAGTGCGCACTCCATGCAGCAGAGAAACTGGTCTTCAGAGGGAGGATGCAGCAGAATTCAGTGCAAAAATGAGAGGCACTAGCAAAACGTTCAACTGCATTTGCCATTCTAAATGCATCAGTTTAAATGCCCATCTAACTAATCTTAACAGTTTCATACTAGATGTTCCAGGGAAGTCCTATTACTTTTGATGAGATGCACAGATGAGTTTTCATGTAAAAAAAAAAAAAAAAAATAAACAAACAACACACTGAGCACCATTATTAGAGTGCATTTCAGACCCACAGAAACATTCAGTAACTAACCAGTAACTAACTTCTTCACTTGCTTCCGAGTGCTCTGCTCAGACCATGCCAATGGCCTTGAAAAGAGCTAATTACAAACTACTATGGAGATAGGAGACAGAATAAGAGAATCTTTGCACAGCACTTATAAAACTAGTCACTCCAGACTTGCTCATAGAACCACTACAACAGATGTCTGATAATCTCTTAAGTAACAGTATCTTAAGTCTGCCCACACAGTTTTGCTGTTCATAGCTCAGTTTGGAAAACTACCTCAAAATAACCTCTCCAAAACCTTACATGGGGAATATTAATGGAAGGTTTCTATCAGATCTTGCAAAACTGACTCAGGCTGCTCCCTATCATCTCACTTTTCTCGCGATTTCACGTCATTTTATGTCACAACATTCAGTTCTTCCCATTTTTCATATTTAATAGAGACTTTACTGGTTACTGTAGTATATACCTGCAATGAGGAAAAATTAAACATTAACTGCAAGTTTATCCAAGTATTTGACAATACATGCTGTAAGAACTTCAGATCATGCATATGGGGTTTTTTATTAAACCTCTGAAGTGCCATGAAACTTAAGAATGCTAACTCAATGAAAATTACATTAAATAAATTTCAATTAAAGTCTTCATTTACACAATTCTCTATGGCTTCTTATGATCCAGAAGAATTTCACGGAAGCTGTGACATTACTGTGTAACAGAGTAAGACAACAGATACCAGCATCATGGCTCCAGGAGTTACTCAAACCAAACATAATTATATCTTAGTGTCATAGAATCATTTAGGTTGGAAAATACCTTTAAGATCATAAAGTCCAACCATTAACCTAAGCACAATGTCTACACATCTTTTAAATATCCCCAGGGATAGCAACTCCACCACTTTCTTGAGCAGTTTGCTCCAATGCCTGACTGCCCTTTTGGCAAGGAAATTTTTCTAATATCCAATCTAAACCTCCCTGGTGCAGCTTGAGGCTGTTACCTCTTGTCCTACCACTTGCTACGCGGGAGAAGAGACCAACACCTACCTCACTACAACCTCCTTTCAGGCAGCTGTAGTGAGCGATAAGATCCCCCTGAACCTTCTCCAGACTAAATATCCTAGTTCCCTCGGAAGACTTATTCTTCAGACCCTTCATCAGCTTTGTTGCCCTTCTCTGGATCCACTCTGGCACCTCAATGTCTCTCTTGTAGTGGAGGGGCCCAGAACTGAACACAGTATACCAGGTGCAGCCTAACGAGTGCCGAGTACAGGGGGATGATCAGTGCCCTCTCCCATCCTGGTACACATCAGGATGCTGTTGGCCTTCTTGGCCACCTGGGCACATGCTGGCTTATGTTCAACCAGCTGGTGACCAACAGCCCCAGGTCCTGATCCACCAGCCAATTTTACAGCCACTCTTCCCCAAGCCTGTAGAATTCCATGGGGTTGTTGTGACCCAAGCACAGGACCTGGCACTTGGCCTTGTTGAATCTCATACAACTGGTTTTGGACCATTGATCCAGGCTGTCATTTCTATTTAATACTTCCAAGCCAACAACAATAGTGTATAAAGTTTCGCTGTTCCCATTGTGAATAAACACTGCTCCAAATTTCTCCCACCCACGAGTTCCCCTAACAGACATTCTGTGTTTATTTTCTTTTCTTTTGGATTATAAAAAACTTAATTATTCTATTAAAATATAATGCTACTTAACAGTTCTCTAGTATAAGCACCTTCAGAGCATGGCTCCTTGGCTTTGGGTCATCTTCACTACCTACCTTCAAGTTCAAAACTATTAACATGGCCTACGCTTGCTATGTTCAGAGTTGCAAATGAGTCAGAGAGTAATAACTCAATGAAAACTCATTTACTAGTTCTTTCCTCATTGTATGAGGATATTCTCAGAGATCTTAGAAACAAGATGTATTTCGGATATAGAAAACATTACATTGGTCCAAAAATGCATCTGCACATGGAATACAGTGCAAAACAAAATAATAAGGGTTTAAATTAAAAACAAACAAACAAACAAAAACACACAAAAAAAAAAAAAAAACAGAAGCACAAAACCCAGCCAACCAACCAAACCCCTGTATTAGGCAAAAGTGTTTTGAACAAATATTTTTACAAGCAAAACTTCACAACACTCAAAGGAATGTCATGGCAAGACAGGATTTGAGGAAAGCCAATGATTCTTAGAGAAAATAACAACACTTCAATTGCAAAAAATTAGTGTTGCTTTATGACTGCCACTGTAATCTGTTTCAGAATATTAGAGATATCTTAATCAGAGCTCTAGTTCACAGGACTAATTCTCTAAAAGACATCATTGTCAAAATGTCAACGCTTATTACTCCTTCATTTGTCGGTCTTCTCAACAGTCCTCCTTCTCACAATTCCATTTTAGAACCAAAGGAAAATGCATGTTCCACACTGTGAGAAACAGTTGTGCAAGGGTAGGCAAAATACATACGCCCCAAAGAGGCTGTCCATCTGAAAAACTAAAAAGCTCAAGTGTTTTGTACATGAATGATTTCACAATACTTTTTACAAGAGTAAAGATCTGGTGCCTTAATATCATGTCCAAGCTCCAGGTTTTGTTAATTACATCCTACCTACCTAAATGCCCCCTGTAGTTTCAATTAGACATAGTATTCTTCACTTCCCGTCTTGATTATTGTGCACTGTTGCTAAGCGCTAGTTAACAGTTGCCACATTCACCCAAAGTTTGCTGCACTTCAGCGGTCATTGAAAGAATTAAATAAAAAACATATGGTACAGGAACATACAAAGAATAAAAGCACTTTCAAAAACCACTCTAAAATGCTTAATATGAAAGACACTACAAAAGGCTGCACTGCTGAAAGTAAAATCCTCACAAGTTTTATGCCACTTGAAATTTCCTAGAAACACTGAAAACTGTAAAGAAATACCTTCATCTTTTTTCTTTTCTAAGCTATCATTAATAAGAGTTTCTGCAGTATATTTCTGACATCATACTGAGTCTAGTTTTATACTGAATGAACAGTCCAATATTCATAATATGATAGGCTTCATAGTACAGAGATTTTTCCATACTTCCCTTACAAAAAAAAATAGTTTAATTCCCTATATCCTGTAGCAACTAAAGTCTCCTAGATTACAGCTACTAAGTTTTCTTTTTCCTTGTCTATGCAAAATACTTTGGACATGACTTACTGAACCACCAAATACCAATGTCAATACCTATGTGTTTAAGAAGCCCTTGAACCAAATGTGCATTTTTGAATTCTAGCCGAAATTTTCACATGAATAGATCACTCCTCCTTTCCTCTGCCATGTCCTTATGAGATCTTAAGAAACTCTACATATTTTAATTATCCCAGTAAAAGCTCAGCAATCAATTTGCCTGCTACTCCTTACTTCCTTTAGTATTACATCCTTACATGGGCTTAAAACTTCCTTACTAAAAGAAAATCATCACTATTTCTGATTGAAATACATTACGTATAGCCAAACTCAACTAAAAAGTTTTCCTGGTGCAAACATATTGGGGTTTATAACTGAAGTCTTGTTCTGTTAAACACCTTAGCCAAAAATCTGTTTTGCACAAACCTACTAATAACAAACAAAAACATACACTGTATTTGTTATATGCATGAACAGACATAATTAAACCTTCAGGGCTTGGAGGTAGGCACATATGGAACACTACTCATTTATTTTCTAGAAGATTTTGTTGGAAGTACTTGACAAAAGAACAAGTATGGGTACGTTCAAAATCTACAAGTGTTAAAATGAGGAATAAATAAACATTTCTCCACAGCTGTAGGAATCCTCACACAACCCTTTGCAAGGGAGTAAGGTTTATTTACAAAGTTAACCTACCAGCTCCATAAGTGCTTTTGTCCCACTCACAAGCAAATCCTACAGGGTAAGGTTTACCGTTTTCAAATAAATTATTTTTCTAATCCCACTAGTGCATACGTAATTAGCTTTTTCTTAAGAAGGTGTATTTCATTTCCTCAACAAAAGCCAAACTTTCATTATAGCATTTGTAAGTGAAGAAAGGTTTAGCTGTCCTCTCAGAGATCACATATATAACCATCTGCAATTGAAATATGCACCTACTTGCTTCACTCTCAGATCTAAACAACAGTAATAACTGTAAAAATTACAATTAAAGGGCTTCAGTTATTCCTAGTCAGGGAATAAGACACAATACTTTCTTCAGCAGCAGCCTTTTACTTCAACCTTTTAGAAAGCCCTTTGTAACAAAGTATCAATGAAGCATGAAATATTATTTCAATAACACTTAAACCATCAGTCAGTGGGAAAGTCGTAAGAGTCACCAATTCAAAAAAAGCCAAATGGAACTACATAAAAAGGTTGCGTCTTCAGGGTAGTTAAAGGGAGCACACTGACAAGCAGTAGACACGGGAAATACTTCTCTACCAGGTAACTTGAAGATTGCCTCCTGCACTTCAAACACATCTGATCGTCGGTAATTCTTAATTCCAGAACACGGATAAATATTTGCAGGCTTGAGGCCTAAACAAAGAGCAGCCCTTGGCCGACACAACTCCTGCATTGCCCGAAGTTTCCATCTTTCGGAGAATTCAGGAAGGCCACGGGCAGCGCTGGGGAGGGACGGGCCGGATCCCGGCGGTACCTCAGCGGCTGCCAGGGGGGGCGGGCCGCCCCTTCACACACCGGGCGGCCGCCCGGAGAGCCGCCGGCCGGTCCGTCCAGGCACACTTGTCCCCTCTACCTTCACTTGCCAACATCAAACAAGACCTGTCGCCACGGTGAAGGAAAATCACCGCGAGGCTGCCTGTCACCGGGCCCGCCACGGCAGCCTGCCCTCGGTGCCTGACACCGCCACCGTTACTGCCCATTGGGCTGCCGCGTCTCCAGGGGACACCGTCGACAGGGAAACATACATCCCTCACCCCACCAAGAAGACCCTGCGCTCTGCCCTTCCCTCCTCAAACCCGGCCTGCCCATATCCAGCACTGCCCCCCGGCACACGCACCCCCGCCGCTCTCCCTTGAGGCGAAGCCACCCCCGGGAGCGGAGGCCGAGGCAGCCGAGCCCCCTGCCGGCGGCCGCCCGCATGGCAGCACGGCACGGGTAGCTGGCCGCCCGCCCGCCCGCTCTCAAGCAGAGCCACCTGCACCCCCCGGACCACCCCCCGCTCCCCAAGACCCCGCTGCTTGCCCCCCGCCAGCGCACAGACGAGGCTTTGCTCCCCCGTGCGCTTTGCAACAGCGCGCCCGGGGCTCGGCCATGCCCGCCTTGCCCCGTCGGCGCGGAGTCATTTACCACCCCACACGCCCCCCCGGTCCGAAACGAAGGTAACAAAGGGCTGGAGCCCTGTCGGGGGAGGGCACCAGCACCCCGCCGGTGGCACCGGTCGCAACCCCGCGCTATTCCCGGGGCTGTGCTGCGCTCCGCGGGGTGACTGACACCGAACGCGACCCAGCGAGAGAGGCGCCGCTCCGCCCTGCGCCGCCTCGGCCCCGCTACCTTTGTGCCCTCCCCAGGCACCGGCGAGAAGGCGAAGTAAAGCCCCGCGCCCCCCGCCGCTCCCTTACCTTGCTGGGTAGAGAGAGAGAAGTTGAAGCGCTCCCTTTCCACCCCTCCCTCGATCTTTTGCTTTTAAATATAAACTGTTTATTGTATTGGTTTTAACTGTATGTTCCGCCTCCCTCCCTTCGCACCGACCAACTGCGCTCGGCAGTCCCGCCCGACGCCCTCGGTGCCACCGTCTCTCTCCGGGTCTCCGTGTGTCTCTCTGGCGGGAGGAGGGGAGGGGACGCGAGGGGAGGAGAATGGGGCGGACCCGCAGGTGCCGCCCCTCCTGCTCTGACAGCGGGGAACAAGAGGGGTCGGGGGGGCAGCGGGCAGCGGCTAACGGGGGAGCCGCGCTCAGGTGAGGGGTGTTCGGCGCACCCCGATGTGGGCCCGGCCCCAGAGCAGCGGGGCTGGAGCCGTGTCGTGTCAGGGGCTGGGATGATGAGTCGTGAACGGTGTACGCGGGTTAGTGGAGGAGACAGCGGAGGGCAGTGGGGCCTGGGGCATGGCGGCTGAGCTCTGTGAGGAGAGAGCGGGCTGGAGTGCTTCCAGTCAGGGAGGGGAGGGATGAGGCCCTGCAGAGGGCTGGAGCTATGGATGGGGCTGGGAAGCGTCAAAACAGTGTCAGAAACTCAGGAGGCTGAAGATGGAGTGCTATCTGCACTACCACGGGCAGATCAGCACGGTGGGCAGCGTTTGAAGTTGAAGCGCTCACCTTATGTTTTGGGTTTACTTAGCAACGGAGGTAGTCCAAGAGCAGTGAAGTAGAAGCTGAAGGGGCTTTGCATGCTAGGAGGGTGCTGTGGCTGTACTTGGATCGGAGATTAAATTGAACAGGGCTCATGGCGAGGTGGGTAGAGATGAGGGCATCTGAAGTGCAGGGGATGGAAACAGAAGGGTCTGGAACATTTAAAGCTGTAAATGGAGCCCTAGTCTGCGTGGGGAAGCAGTGGGTTTGGATTCTTTGTGTATGTGAAGATGAAGGTCAGACTTAGCAGGAGCGTGGGAAGGAGACTAGAAATACAGCGGGGCACCCTGAGGATAAATATCCCTTGAGCTGGGGGAAAATGATTTTGCACTTTCTTCCTTTTACCTTTGATTGATTAAACTACCATGTGAACCATCTCCTCTCCTTTTCAGTTTTTGCTTTTCAATGAGTGTGGTTTTTGAGAGCAGATCAAAAAGCCTTTTTCTTCTCTCAGGGCCATCGGGCTCAGTCTTATGTCCTATCTGTCTGCCTCAACAGCTGAGAAAAAAAATGATAGTGACAAAAAAGTGGTAGCGGTGTCACCTACTGCTGTGTGACACTGAGAAAAAGAAGACGTCCAGTACTTTTCTGACATCCTTTGTATTTGCAGGTTGTAATATTAAGTTCCAGCATCCCAGTGAGTGTTCTCATTACAAGAGATAATGAGGCTTTCCATCAAAAAGTGTGACGGAAAAACTGTCCCTACCAACTTCTTTCTCACTTCTTTGTAGTACTTCAGTACTCTTTAGCTCATAGCTGTAGCCATGAGCTCCAGAACGTTCTTACATATATTTTCATGTCTAGTTGTTCTCAAAAACAATGAACCTCCCAAATAAAGCCTGGCAAATGATTTGTTCATTGGCTACTTTATCCTGAAATACATATTTTTTATGTGAATAACTAAATCTGTTGGTTTTGACAGGTCTATTCACATACTTGAATTGTGTAGAGCTGATTTTCAGCTGTGGATTACCTGAAGACATTGTTCTCCATTAGCCTGTCTTGGCATCTGTGTATGTGTAATGTTGCTAATAATATGATCCTTAAGAGCAGATAGCTAAAAATTTAGCTGAAGCAGAACTTCAGAGACTTTGCCAAGTTAGACCAGGCTTTAGAATCAAGTCCCAAAGCTTTGCCACTTTCCTGTTTGAAATCATTCACTTATTTTTTTCCAGAAAGTTGGAAGTAGATAGCTGTAAAAGAGTTAAAGCTGCCATTCTAGTATGTCTGCTTATACTCTGTGTATGTCAACCATGCTGTTGATACTTGGCAAAGTAGACAGAATTAAGCAATACCAGTGTCAGTCCCTTGAGATAATGTTGCCATATGACCCTGGACAGATTTAGAGAGTGACTTTATTATTGCTGTTTAAAGTTCATGAGCTATTTGAAAGAATATCAAGGCTCCTGTAGAATACCTGCTATAGCATGTGATCATTCTAACCTAGATTGCTTAATTATATCTAAATTGATCCCAGAAATTGCAGTCTAGATTTCCCTTGACACTTCAAACGGTTTTAATTTATTTACTGGTATCTACTGAATAAGTAAGAATTATTCTGGTAGCTTTAATGCAGTAACTCTTTTCCTATGTGGACTTATTTTTTGTTTGCTTATTTGGAAAGGAAGAAACATTTGCTACATGTTTTCTTCTAGCTTTCTGTTTTGACTATCAACGTTTACAGCTTGAAGGGTGCTTTCATCTGTACCATCTGTGGGCCATATTGCACATCAGATGGCAGGATAAAATCTGTAACAAGAACGTTTTAGGACATGAAGGTCTTTCAGGGTTTGAAGCCATAATATTCACAATATGAATGTATGGAGCTGCCCATGTGTCTGAAACAGAAGACGCAGCATGCCAATGGAGTGAAATAAAGGAGAGACCACACAGTTTGGGGAACATACAGGCATCAAGAACAAAAGAATGTTTGAGGAAACAAGAAAATGCAACTTCAAGAGGTGAGAAATTAGAGTCAGTCACTAGGAATTACCAACAGCAGACACGTAGTCACACAGCAATTAAAGGCTTGCCTTGGGAAGCAAGGTCAGTTAATACCAAGGTAAAGAGGCAGCATCAAAACAACACCTGGTTTAGCAAGCAGCATTTTCTGATCCCTCACTAGGCAACATAGAGAGAAATTGTCACTTATGGATTGGGTTTTGACCGTTTTCATATTCACAAGGCAAAATACCATTACCTATGTTATCTTCTGTTCTGTGTAAGAACAATATGAGACTACAGTTTGTGCAAAGCCTGATGGGCTCCCAGTGGAACTATAGAGGTTGATGGCTATCCTTCACTCCTGAGCCTTCACAATGAATTGCATTTCCCCTGCCTTGAAGTATCTCTTAATTTTCTTCATGTATTCTTGTTCTGGGAACAGTAACATCTTTTTCAATATAGTGTTCTAAATACTGTGAATAGGAGCTAACATGGGTAGAGTTAGCTACTCTAGATAGTAGCTAACCTTAGCCATGGGTGCAAACTTCCCCACAGATTTCAACCTTTCTTTTCCTGGAAGTGAAGGTTGTCAGTTTATCTTAGGTCATTCTCTAAACTAGAGGTTGTATTTATGTCATGCATGTTACATTTAAATGTACATTGAAATAACCTGATGTATCCAACCTCAGAATAATGTTTCTAAAAAGCATAAATAAATAGTCACACAAGGGAAACTCTCTGCTTTAATTTCTTGTTGTTCATGAGCTATCAAGTTCATATAAACTGAACGCAGCTCTGGTCTGTATTTACAGACAGTGAAAACAACTTGGCATCTCCAGCAGGCAGTTTCATCCCATTCTTACATGAACACCTCCAGAAGACAACCCCTCTCCCCTTATTCTCCTCATTGACTTTTGAAGGAGTTTAGAGACTTAGATTAAACCACACACCTATGCACCACCACTGCTGGATGAATGCAGTCCCTCTCCTTGTGATCATCCCATCAATTACTGCAAGGATATAAAAAAATTCCACCCACTCGTCTCCATTTGACATGTGCAACAGAACCACTCACTCAACATGTACACTCACATTGTACATCCCCCGTCTTGTTAGTCATACACGGAAAAAGACCAGTGGCAGTTTCATACAAGCAACTAAATTTAGAGCCTTCAAAGGTGGGTTTTTTTTCATGGCACTGACATAGTCTGTTGAATGCAGCTCAACTGTAGAAGTTTCTAAATCCCAAAGTTGCAGTGTTTCCTGTAGTTGTTACCAGTAAGAGCAGTGAATCTCATCAAAGTCACTGCTGGTTGATGTTTCTTGGGATAGTTATTCTGAACCCAGCTGGGTTGAGAAGCTATTCATGAACTAGAAAGAATGTTAACAACAGCAGAGAAAATGGTCCTGAATCCATGTGGGAGTCAAGCCACGGAAACTGGGCATTTTAAAGGTGAAAACTGGACATGTTACAGTTACAGTACTCAGTGTTTGTGGTGCGAGGCATTTTTATAATTTTTTTATATTGCTTCACATATTTCACTACCTAGGATTTGTGCAGGTTTATCTACACAGAGTATCAGACTTTTGTCTTGGTTTGTGACTTTATTTTGATTGTTTGGGGTTTTGTCTTCAGAAAGAGATGCATTTGAGCTTTTGGTGGTTTTATAAATGGAAAACATTTTTGAGGTGAGATAGATAAGACTGCACAAGCCCTAACTTGGTTTTGTCACTGTTCCCTTTACACAGACAAAATTCCTTCTTAAAGCAGGTTACGGTAAATTCCCCAGGCTTGTGTAGCTGCCAGAACTAACAGTCATTCCCCTCCCAGTTTTCCTACCAGGTCCACATACATCATGGTAAGCCTGACTGTGCTAATGAAAAGCTTGGCTGCTAAGTGAAGTTAGTCCGGCATTCACTACATCTTAACAGGCCCAAGTGCTGTCAACAGCAGATCTCTTAGTCTTGTGGAGGCAAATCTCTGAGCCTACAGAGCTATCTACTCCCATATTTCTAAATTTCCCATCTTCTCCAAAAGAATTTACAGTGGTATGTGAATGCAGAGACAGCTTGGCTCAGTTCTCTTAAAGCACAGAGGAAGAAGTAGGTGTGTGCTGTGGGGTATGACCTGCCAGCTGGCTTTTCCACAGAGCCTCAGAAACATGTCTAATAGTCACCACGCCTCTCTTCGGCAGCTTCTAGGGTCTTAGCATTGAGCTGTTTTAGCCTGCGTTCTGCAGGTGTGCAGACACAGAGTATTTTAGCTACTTGTCTCCTAGCTGTTTCTCAAAGAAAGAAAGAAAAAAACCCAAACAAACCTAAACCAAAAGCCCCCAGTTAAATGCTGCACTATCTACATGCCTACAAACCTTCTTGCAAAACTATGAGTTACAAATGAGTTACAAAACTATGAGTTACAAAACTATGAATTACAAATATTTTTGTCTAATCACAGAATCATAGAATCATAGAATAGTTAGGGTTGAAAAGGACCTTAAGATCATCTTGTTCCAACCCCCCTGCCATGGGCAGGAACACCTCCCACTAAACCATGACACCCAAGGCTATGTCCAACCCTGCCTTGAACACTGCCAGTGATGGAGCATTCACAACTTCCCTGGGCAACACATTCCAGTGCCTCACCACTCTTACAGT
>JASSUY010033545.1:0-11151 GCA_032466535.1 Forpus xanthops
CCCCGGCCCCGCGGGAGGGCAGACAAAGCGCAGCCCCCCCGGAACCCTCCCGCGCAGCCCCGGGGGGGGCGGGGGCATCCCCGAGCCATGCCGGAGCTGCCCCTTCCCCCGCTCCCCCCCAGCATGGGCCCTTGTGCCCCCACATCCCTGCCCGGCTCTGCCTCAGTCACGGGAGGTGAAAGGCAGGAGGGACCTCGGCTGTGTCCCTTCGGCGTGTTTGGCCAGAGGCGATGTGTGCCGCTGGAGACCCGCAGCTCAATCCCTTGGCCTGATGGAACCGCATCACCATGGTCCCAGCAAACCCGGCATCTGCGGTTTGCAGGGAGGGGAAGCGGGAAGCAAGAAGTGGTGCTGGTTTGGAGCTGGCATCAGCCCTCCCTAGTAGATCTGGGCTTCGGTGCCAGACTCCAGGAGGGATGAGGGAATCCCTTGTGTTTCCATAGGGAAAGAGCCATGGATCTCCCACAGACGCCAGCATTTCCTCCTTGGAAAGGCAGGTTTGTGTCTCCAGCCCCTCCTGTGCTCTGCATCCTGCTTGTGCCCACAGCAGCATGTGCTGGATACCATGCCGTGCCCCAACAGCACTCCCCAGGCACCACAGCACTGACCAGTGAAAGACCCTTTGCATGAGCCACAGGGAGCTTTGCTCTTGGGCAATGGGGAGAGGACTGTCCCCAAGGGGCTCTGGGCAGTTTGGGATGGGGGTAACATCCCTCCTGCTGCACAGCAGAGGACAGCTCACAGCCCTGCAGCAGTGAGGCCCTGCAGAAGCAGAGCCTGGGCTGAACATCCTGCTGTCCTTAGGACACTTGCATCACCTAGGACCACAGCAAGGGTTTGATGAGGCTGCCGTGCATGTCAGCCCGGGCAGGGAAGCACCACGTGAGGTGTGCAATGCTTCTCCAAAACTCCTGGAGGAAATCAGGAAGTGTTTGAGAAAGGATGGAGTCCCAAATGCAGGAGTGAAACCTGCGGCTGATGGGGGAAGGAGGCATAGGGGCTCGGGCTGACGCTGAGACAGAGGTGATGACATACTGGGACAAACGGCCTCTTCCAGTTAAAAGGAGTCTTTGGCTCAGCCTGAGGTGAGCAGAAACGTTAGCAGGAGATCGGAGCTGGGGTGGCTGGAGGCAGCATGAGGAGGAAGTGTCTGCAATGAGCCTGTGCATGCTCGGCAGCGGCTCCTCCGCTTGGTGCAGCATGGTGCAGGTGCTGCTGCGAGCTGCCTGTCAGGCTGCAGCCCAGAGGTGGCTGCAGCGCAAGCTCTGCATGGTGTGTCTGGCACCACATGAAGCGAGTACATGGGCTTGTTCCGCTCTGCTGGGGTGCTGCAGGAGGGATGCTCTATGAGCAGCTCTACACAACAAACAAAAGCCGACCGAGCTGCACGGTTTGATGCTGGATGCCAGAGTTCAAAGTGAACCTTGCTCATAGCCTTAGCTCTTTTCTCCTGTGCTCAGGGAGTGCGAGCCAGGTTTAATAGCAGCATGCTGCATGTGTGTGCCTGAGGCCACAAGAAAAAACATCTGGTGGAACATGGTGTCAAAGCCCTTGGTCCTTGCCTCCAGTCCTCTCCTGTGATGGACGGGCCCAACAGGACAGAGCTGCTTTTCCATCCTCGCCAGCCCCGTTGTGAAAGGGAAGGAGAGAGCCATTGCCCTTGTGTGGGTGAGTGTGTATATCTGCCTGTTCCTGCCATCCAACCCCAGTGCTGGGGCTCCAGGTCACTTTCTGCCAGATTTCATCCTCAGAGAGGCTGAATTCCATTTCCTTGTGCTGTTGTCTAATCGTCTTATGAAAACAAAGGCATCTGGGTAGACAGCAGAGTGCCAAACTTGGGATCCCACTGAAGAAATAGATTCATCATCAGCTCTTCTACAAGACATCAAAGAATCCACTTAGGACAGAGACATTACCAGTACCCCAACCATGGGAAAAACTCTCATGTGCCTCTTGAGCTGTGAGTTGATTCAACCATGAGACACCGAGTGGCAGGAAACTGGAATTCATTAAATTGCACTTATGGAGCAGCCCAGGTTTGACTCAGTGGTGTTCAGCCATGCTGCTGCTGGTCCCCAGTGCACCACAGGCTCTGCCTGGGCATTGTGTGGAGCCTGGCACAGCATCCTGGCTTGGGAGAAGTGCTCATGTGGAGCCTCCTTCTACTCAGGCATTCTCCTGACATAGGCATGTCCTAGAGAAGACGCCATCTCCATCTCCCAGAGCTGTGAAGGGTGCTGAGTGCTGGGCTCTCCAGCAGGATGGAAGGGCTTTGCCATACTGAACTGCTGTTGAAAGGCTCTGCAGACCAGCTCACTGAGGACACCGGCCCTTGGTGCTTCCCAGAGGAAAGCTCTGCTTTCCTTCTTTGCCTTGGCTGGAGAGTAAAGAGGATCAGAGCAGAGCTCCTGCTGCTGATTGAATCTGGATGCTGGGCAAACCTGAGACCCTCCCTGCAGGGATGCCTGACCTGGGGGCAGTGTCCATCAATGTCCATCACTGTCCCCATGTGAGCAGCTCCTGCCCCAGCTCAGTGCAGGGAGCTTGTTTCTGCACCTGAACCTCCAGGAGCTCATGACTGGCCACAGCTCTCAGCCCTGCACAGCCCTGCTCCAGGTCAGTTCGGGAGTGAAAGGGTTTTGTGCTTAGAGTCCAATAGAGATTTAGCCAAAAAGCAGGGCCATTGAGCAGGACTGCAGGTGCTCCTAGGAGGAGCTCATGGGGCAGAGAAGAGCAGAGGTTCCAGGGGCAGCTCCTCCCCTGCTGTCTCTGGAGGAAGGTCTGGGTGAGGCACTGTGAGGCTCATTTCGGAGCAGATGACACCAAACAGTGACCTGTTCTGCTTCACATCCGTTTTAATTAACACCTGCATGGCCTCATCAGATGAACAATCCTGTCCTTCATGGGTCAGCAGCACCTGACCCCCCATTCCCACCCAGGTCCAATGGGCAATGCTTGCACCCCAAACCCTCACACAGCGATAGGAAAAGGGACAGGACAGCCCAGGGACTTTCCAGCTCTGTTTGCTCTTGGCCAGAATCAGCATTGTCCTTCCTAATCCCAAGCTTTAAATAGGTGCTGCTGGAAAGGCACTCGGGTGGGTTCCCTGGGCACAGAGGTCAGAGTTGTTGCCATGGGATGGGAGCAGATTGCAGTGGGGGAAATGGAAGTTGGATATTAATAACACAAAACTATCAGTTAGTAAAATGGATGTAGCCCAGGAGGAGGCTGGATTGAGCCATCTGGAGATTTTAAAGGAAAGGTTAGATAAAAAAAAGTCTGTCAGGACCAATTTGGGGCAGGGAAAAGGGTTGGATGGCTTCCCAAGAGCACTCCTAGCCTGAGTTTTTCCAAGTACAAATTAATTTCCCAAAGTGGCAAGGCAAGAGCACAGCTCGATTTAGAGGCAGAATTTCTCCCTAGCGATTCCCACCAGATCAAGGGCATTCCTTGAATTGGCACTTGCAGAGGCCTTTTCCCTTGGCAGCAGGTCTATGTCTGTGTGAGAAGGAGCCTTCTGGGAAGCCCAGCTTTCCCAGTTACACATCCAACAGGATCTGCTCAGGGCTTGCTCTGCCATCGGAGCCCCTGTGAGACACCACAGCTCTGGGATAGCAGCCCAAGGAGAGCAGTGACCCAGGAGAGCCAGGAGCCCTCCAGCTGCACCAGTCCCCCACCTAAAACTGAGCTCAGGGAAGCCCACCATGGTCATGGCTCAGCTGCAAGGATGGAAGCTCTTTCTGGCTCCCAGTACATGCTTCTGCCACATCCCAGCTCCATGCAAGTCACGGACTACTTCTCCCATTGGCCCTAATGGGCAGGAGATGCAGGCGTGTGGGAAGGAGGCAGCCAGTGGCATCAGCAGCCAAGGGAATGCCCAAACATCTGCCCTGTGTGCTGAAGTTTTGCTGTGGGTCAGGCCCTGACTGTGGTGCCAAGGGGTGTGAGTGCAGTGTGTGCCCCCCAAGCTGTGGGGCAGGGGGCACCCGGCTGTGCCCAGGCTCCAGAGGAAGCTGTGCCCAGGGCTGAGAGCAGAATCCCTTTCTTCGTGGGAAAGTGCAATGACTTGAAGTGGTCAGACAGCCTTATCTCTGGTTTCCAAAGCCACACGCTGATCATTTGTCAAGATTAGCGCGTGCGGTAGAAGGGATGGAGCTGTTCCAAACCCAGCTCACAGCTCTTCCCTGGGCTCAAAGCCATTCATAAAAATGCCAGAGCAGCAGCGGCGGCGGCAGCACATACTGGGGCTGCGGTTTAGGGAGGACTAGGAGGGGTCAACCACAGGTTATACAAGCTCCGAGTGGGGAGAAGAATACACAGGTTGTGTTATTTGTACATCCATTAGCATCCTTCCTCCAGGAAACCGTGCAGGGAGGCCGGCAGGGAAGGTTCAGCAAGGACAAAGGGCAGGCAGGAGGTGATGTACTTAAAGAAACCCTTTCCCATCCATGCCAGGACCCAGGGGAACAAGCAAAAGCATTATCAGGCCACAGCTGTGGAGCAGGAGCAGTCTCCAGGGGCTGTCCCAGTTGGATGCAGTGGCACATGGATGCAGGGTGAGGAGGATGAAAATGGAGCGAGGGAGGAGGTGAAACCCTCCTGTGAGCTCAGCTGGTCCCCATCAGCATGGGCTCAGCTGGGCAGGAGCCTTGGATTGCTATAAAAGACTGGGTGGCTGCAGTGAGGAGCAGGCAGTATCTGGGATAGGGTTTAAATGGGTTGGGGAGGAAAGCTGTTTGTTGGCATGTAAAGGTCTGGATGAGCAGAGGGATTTATTGTCAGGTCCTGTCTGCCTTCAAGGGTACCTTCAAAGCTAAGGGAGGGTGGTAGGGGAGGAAAATGCCTTTGGGGTGGGGGCTTGATGCTGGGTCTGGCAGGAACAGGGCTCTGACTATACTGTGAGTGAAGCTTTTGCAGGAAGAGTCCTTCCAACATGAGTCTTTGAGGGATGTTTTTGTCCCTGGCTTGCCTGTGAGGGCTCTGGCATCAGGTCCCATGCTCCTTTAGCCTGGCTAGGGCCATGGGGATCCCTGGTCCAACCTTCTTGAAGCAGGGTCAGCTGTGATATTGGGTGTCTGAGCTGCTCATCCCACTGTTCCTGGAGAGGGCTTTGGTGCCAGCTTGCCCCCCAACATGAACATGTTACCCTACAAACCCTGTGTCTGGACCTGGGGAGCTGTGCTGGCCATGGAGGGGATGTCTGCCGCAGGAGGAGGTCGCCTCATGCTACTGCACTAATTCAATGGTTTCCACGCTGTTGTGGTAGTTCAGCACTTGGGATGGTCCTTCCCGTCTCTCCTCCATGAATGCTTTTCCCAGGGACAGCCCCTGGTGCAAGAAGCAGGTTCACAGGAAGTGGGAACAGCAGCAGCCTGGCATTTAGGTTTAGAGAAATGTCCCTGTTGTTGGTATGTCTGGTTACTTCTCCAGGGCTTAGGCAGGTCCTTTGCAGAGCTATGCCTCTGGCTTTAGGGAAGATCCGTGTTTTCCCTTTCCATTTCCTCCAGCTGGGTCCGATTCTTCCTTTCCTGAGGACAGGATAATGGCAGCAACCCAGCTATTCAGCCACAAACCTTCTGCTCAGTGACCTCGCTGCTGCACGCAGAGGAAGAGAAACACCACAAGAGCGGAAAGAAAACACTTCTCCTTTGGGAGCCGGGTGATAGTGAAGGACACTTGTACAAACTGGCCTCTTTGGTTTTGGTTTATAGTCACCCAGCACAGCTGAGCTGGTTGTAACCCCTGAGCTCTCCTTCAACACCCTAATGCAAAGAGTTTGCCTGGTGTGGGCATGCAGGGATGCTCCTGAGGGATGAGTGCCTGTGGGTGCCTGGTTCCTGCAGGCAAGGGAAGGGGCCAGGGCTGCTGGGGTGAGTCCAGCGGGAGAGATAGACCTGGAGGCAGCTATAGGTGCAGGTTTCCCTGTATGAGGTGGGTCCAAGAGGGCAATGGCCATGTGTGGAGCCTGCTTCAGGGCTGTGTGCACAAGCAGCCTGAGCACTGGCCTCTGTCTCCCCCTTCTCCTGCATTTTGGGGCAGGACCCCCATGGGGCCCAGCAGCCTGCCTCCATGAGGGTTGTCTCTGTGTGCTTCTGTGGTGATGATGGAGAGCAGCCCTACGAGCCCACCTGGGGTAAGTTACCCTACATGCTTGATTCTCTGTTCTGTGCCTGTTCTTGGTGTTTACCCAGAGATGGTGTTCTGGGCCAGCAGAAGGGCTTCCCACCCCTAGGGCTGCTGTTCCTTGGCTGTGGTCAAGAGCTGCTTGCTCCAAACCATGGCCAGTGCTGCTCCCACGTGTCCCCAAGCACGGGGTGACTTTGTGATATAGCAAATGTGGGAACAGCTGAGCTGAAACCCTGCCATTATCCACGTCGCCTGCAGCAGGGGGATGAGGAGGAGTTATTTCTGGGTCCCGTGAGGGCCCCTTCGTGCCCCCCCTGCAGCCAGCTCCCTCCTGTCCTCCGAGGTGACCCTGCAGGCACGTGTAGGGTGTGAAGTGAAGGGCCATAAATAACGGGTGGTTATTTATGCATGGGCAGAGGAGCAGTGTAACTGATACCAGCTTGGGCTCCTTCCAGACCTGCTTGGACCTCATGGCTGATACTTGGCTTCCCTGGCTTCCCTTTGCAAGCAGCTGGGCCCTGCATCTGTGTTTGGCCCTGTGCAGTGTTTTGCTGATTCTCACTGTACGTGCGCTCGCCAAGGTCCCACTGACCCATCACCAGAAAAACCCTTAAAATCGGGAGAACTTGATATCCAAGTGGAATATCTTGGGCTCAGCCTTGGAGAAACTCCTGAACTCTCAAGGAATTTCCTAATCTGAAGAATCTGCCAAACTTTGGGATCTGCCTCAGTTGGGCTACGCATACTTTCAGAGCTCACACTGCAGTGCTGTGATTTGGGTTCCCAGCCCTGTCTTTGCAGGGACATGCTCTATCTGCACAGGGCAACAAGGCCAGAAAGGAAAACCTCCCTCTGACCAGCCACGGGAATACTCCTCCTTAATTTTGGGATCAATGGGATTTTTGATCCTCAACTCCTGTCTTGCTTCCCTGTGCCAAACCCCGGGCGGTTGCTGCAGCCCTCATGTTAACATGGAAAATTGGGTGCAGCTATGTTAGTGGCTCACTGGCAGACCTGGGATTGAAGGCATGATCCCAGATTGACCAATATATCCTACATTAATGAACAGATAATGCTTTTGTGGAAGAAGGCAGCCTCTTTGCTTGAGCTGAGGCTTGCGTTCATGTGTTTATTGCACGTATTTCAAAAGCAAACAAGCTCCTGGGTGGGAAAAGCACAGCCCTTCCCCTCAGAACGAACCCGAATGAAATTCCTCAAGGTCTTATTCCAAAAATTAACGCTGTCTGGATCACGACCAGGTTGTTTTTGACTGGCTTTAATCTATGAAATCAACACCGAGTCAGGAAATGCTCAGATTGACTCCGAATGAGGGCTTGGCCAGAACTCCTCTTCTATTTATGAGGGTTAGTTGGAAACAGCAAAACCTCCTGGAGGTGACCTGTGCTGACCTTTCCCCTCACCCAGCCCAGCCTGGAGGGGCTTTATTGTCCTTCACCACTTGATTTCATCCCCAGGGGCTCGGCAGCCCCATTGGGTTGTGATGATGCTGGAGGCTGGGACTGTTTTTCCACTGGTTTCAGTGGATTTTGGACCCAGATGGTAGGACCAGTTTCCCTGTGGGCCAGCAGTGCTGTTCTGGGGGATACCCCAGTGCTTCCCAGCAATTGGTCAGGGCTGAACCCTCTGGAGCACCATCACCTCCCAGCTCCAACACGGGCCAGCCTGAAGTCACTGTCCCTGCCTCTCTATTTGCTCCAGATGCCTCTGTGTTGTGAGTTATCCAGCTGTGAGCTGGGGCTGAGCAGAGCCTGGACCAGAAGAGCCCATAGCATCCCTTGTGTCCCTCCTTCCCCATGCAATGCTTCGTGGGGCATTACAACTCTGAGAGGGAGAAAAAGCAAGCCCAGTGTGAGCACATGTGGCAGGCAGGGGAAATGGCTGTGCAAAGTAAGCAGTGCCTTTAAAGAAGTGCTTGTCTGGGGTTTGTTTAGTTATCCTCTAGGTAATTTTACAGCTGAGGAGGCCGGGCCATTCAGGCAATGGCCCAAACAATATCCCCACTGTCTGAGCGGCTCCCGCAGCCCGGCAGAGCTGGAGGCAGAGCCGGGAAAGAGAAGTTTCTTTTAGGGGCTGTAGGCAGAAATGCCATGGAGGATGTCCTGTAATTAAGACGTTGCTTCCAATGAGCAAGTCACTCGGCTGTCAGGTTGAATAAAGCTCCGGGCGCAGGCTGGCTGTGGGAGCGGGAGCAAGGGAAGTGGTTGGGAAAAGCCTGGTCCCATTGGTTTGATCTGAACTGTGGCCCCAGGCTTGGGATGCTGAGGAGGTGGATGGGTTTGGGGCTCAGTTTCCTTGCTCCCATGGGCAGAGATTATGTGGTGTCCTGCCTGCACCCCTCTTTACCCCCAGCCCTGGTACCAGCAGCTCCAGCCTGTGGGACATGGGGAACTGGGACTCCAAAATGGAGCACGGCCCCAGTTCATCACCGTTGGCACAAGCTCTCATGGGGTGTATGTGCCAGGGTGGGTCCTGCCCCTCACCCCACCAAGGCAGGCTCTGTCCCATCACCCTGACACGTCTCAGGCTGAAATCCCCATGGAAAACCTCCCCTGCCTCTTCCAAAGGCCTTGTGCAGCCCAAGCTGGAAACACGGGGGCTTGAGTCTCAGAGCACTACGTGCAAATAGCTCACATCAGATCACAGCACTGTTCCCAAGAGCCGGAGCACTCGCTGCTGGCAGTCAGCTTGCAGGAGGATCCCAATATTTCATGCAGACATGGCGAGAAACCAGCCCTGTTTCCCATTCATGAGGGGGGGCTCCAAAACAACACAGAGATCTGTCACAGCGTATACGCAGCATCTGTGCAAATTGGCCTGACTGCCTAAATAATTCCTATATATTTATAAACTGTGAGCTGCAACGTTTTTTCCTGTTTACTTTTCGGTTGAATTCCTTGCTCATGGAAATGAGAGCTGCAGCGCGGTGGCTAGACATGACCATTGTGCAGGCAAGGCGCTGTACAAACTGTCCTAGAAAATCCAGCCCAAATGCCAGGCACTATCAGCCTGATCTGCAGCCCCTTCCCACACACGCTCCCCTTGCTCCAGCCCTCTGCATTGAGCTGATTCCAGCTACAAGCTCTCCTGATGAGGGGGCGGTTGCCAAAGTATGAATCAGACCGCTGCAGGTAGATGGGGTTTGGACCATCGGTGAGGGAGGTGGAAAAGGGGGAGAAGAGGACAGGGAGGTTTTCCATGCTAGCAGGATTGCTGTGAATCTGCTGTGAGTCACATCAGAAGAAGGCTCTGCCCCAGCAGCCCCCAGTGGGATGTCTTCCTCCATGCACTGCCAAGTAACATGGTGCTGGCAGCATCCTGTACTGGTACTGAGGATGGCTGTTGGTGTGAACCCCACCATAGCATGGCACGGGCCATCCCCATCCCCACAGGCATCTCCCATGCCTGATCCCAGTATTCAGTGCTTGCTAAGCATCTCAGGGTTTGTTGTTGGGCAGAGATGGCCAAGGTGATGCTGTGGCAGCAATTTGGGGAGCCAGGGGCAGGTTTCTGGGCTCTGCTCCTTGGTCTGTGTTTGGGGCTGAGGACATGGGATGGTGTCCAAGTTATGTGCAGTGCTTATACATGCAGCTTTTAAATGCTTGTGTGGGTTCGGGATTGAGATGTCCGGAGCATGTGGGTACTTAGATTGTGAGGATCGGTGCAGCTCACACAGGAGCTCACACAACTTCTGCACCAGACAGCAAGGGAATCAATGTGCCTTTCTGGAAACAGGGTCGTAAACAGCACCACGAAGGGCCAAGACGTGTTGGAGCCAGGGTAACACATCTGCTGGGAAAGCAGGGAAAGGAAAGGGGGAAAAGGTTTTAAACATGGAAAGTGAAATCTGAACCCGTTTTATGGCTGCTCGGAGGCCACATGTGAGGCTGCGGCTGCCATGGGGGCTTTGGGGAGTGCAAAGAGGGGCCCGCGCCACCACGGGGGCTCAGCCTTCCCCATGCACATCCCACCCTGCCCTGTTCCTCCAGGTCCAGCAGGGCAGGAATGGATAAGGATGGGAGAGTACTTGGGAGCTGAAGGGATGCAGGTGTATCCTGAGGGCTTTTCCCCATCCCAGCTCCCCTTCCATGGGCACTCTCACCCTGGGGGGACTCACTCACAAGGACTGGCTGAGGCTTGTCTCCCTCTCCAAAGCAGGAATGAAACAACCACCTCTGTGGCTGACAGATAGCAGGGATGGAGCAGCGCAGTTAGACTGTGTATGGGGTTTCACTGTGTTTGCACTTGCATCACACTGGTTGCTCCCAACCTCAAATCCATGTCACCTGCTGGTGGCATCTTTTTGACTCTATTTATACTGTCAATTCAAGGTAGAACTTATTTAGCAGTGGCCACAGCCATTGTGTCATATTTATTTATAGTCTCCCGCACTTGCTTCTGTTCACTCTCGGGTGTTTCAGTCACGTTTCTCATCCCTTACATAAAGGTCTGGGAACAGCTGTGGTGAAGTGGATCAAAGCAGCCCCCGCGTCCCCTCTCAGCTCTTCACCAGCAATAGGGATGGCAAAGGAGGAATGTAGGAAGCGTGCTGGGATCCTCCTGGCAGTGAAAGGGTGAGGCACAGCCCCGGGACCTCCCCGAGTGGCTCTAATCTCTTCTGCAATGTGGTTACAGCCCTGACCTCCCCACTGCCCCAACAGCACATGGCATATTTCATGGTGCCTTGGGTGAAAGGGGGCTGTGACCACTGCCTCTGGGACCCTAGGTCCCTGGGGAAGCTGGCTGATGGTGGCAGGATCACTTCCGAGCAAGGAGGGCTAAATACAACCATTATAGAGGGCAATATTACATTCCTAGAATTGGGAATGACTTGGAATTAGGGATTACTGTGCCTGCCCATGGTGTGGGAGCAGGTGGGGGACAACAGGAGAAGTTCAGGTTAGATCTGAAGAAGAAGCTCTTCCCTGTGAGGGTGCTCAGAGAAGCTGTGGCTGCCCCATCCCTGGCAGTGTTGAAGGCCAGGTTGGACACAGGGGCTTGGAGCAA
>JASSUY010033545.1:11474-25932 GCA_032466535.1 Forpus xanthops
TTGGAGCAAGCTGCTCTAGTGGAAGGTGTCCCTGCCTGTGGCAGGGGTTGGAGCTGGATGAGCTTTAAGGTCCCTTCCAGCCCAAACCGGGCTGGGATGCTGGGATTCTGTGGTGGCCTCCCAGGCTCTGCCCTTCTCTGGGGGAAGACGGCCATGAGTGTTGAAGGCACCATAAGGTCTCCTGCTCCACAGGCTGAATTCTGGATGAGCACTGAGCTGCTGCATGAGCAAAGGTCCCCAGACATGCTGGATCCTGGATCCAAAGGTAAGTGGGCTGTAGGGTGGGGAGAGCAGCTCTGCCCACAGGAGGACAGATGGATGGAGTTGGACAAGTGAAGAATCACCATTAAAGCAAGTGTCCATGGAAATTCTGGCTCCTGGACACACATGTTCATACAGTGCACCAGAAGGAGGTGAGGGAGGAGAAGGGAAAGCCTAATTGGGTGTTTTGGTAATCTTTTTCAGAAGGGGACACACCAGCTCATCTGACAGCAGCAGGATAATGGCTCATCCACTTCAGGATGCTCTGCAGGAGGCGTGGGAGAGGCCCTGAACCATGGAGTGGGCATGGCATCAGCAGTGGTCCAGGACATCCACCTCCTGCTTCTCCCGGGGCAAAGGAGAGCTGGTCCAGGGGTGGGCAAAGGACAGACACCACAGCTCCTGGGCTGGAGGGGGCCGGTGGAGCCATCCCATGGCCTCTGCTGCTGCTGCTGCTTCACCGGTAGTGCCCATATTCATCACTGGGAATGGCCCCTTTAGAAAACCTCAGGCCTTGTGCTTGACTTGTATTGGGTGGTGGCCATGCTGAGGTTTCCCTGCATCCTCTCCTGGGTTCCACATGTCCCTGTCTCAACTCAGGATCCTGGCTGAGGCTCAGGGCCATGTGGCTGATGGCAGCAAGCCCTTCGCTGCAGGACTCAAACCCCAGTGTTCTGGGCTTCACCAGCCTGGCCATGCATTATCCAGGAGAAGGGCCTGGGGAGCATAAGTGGGGACAATGCAGGGCATGACACTGCCTGGCTGCTGTGTGCACCTTGTGGGAGGCAGGAAGCTGGTGGTGGGGAGGTTTTGGTGCTCTCCAGAGCTGCCTGTCCTGCTGCCCCTGGTGCTCCATCAGGGTTTTAATCACCGTGCAGAAACCCACAACCGAGCCATTCCCGCTGCCTCCCACTCTCCCAGGACACCGGATCTGTTTCCTGGGATTACAGGGAGCACCTTAAAGGAAATATTTACAGGATTTATATTCACATCCCTCTCGGCCTCTTCTCAGAGGGCTCCCTCATGCCCGCCCTCCCTCCCGCTCCCACTCCAGCTCCTCATCCTGCCACAATACCCGCCTTTGTGCGAGGAACAATGTTTACTCTCCATCGAGGATGGGGGGATTGGACATGAAAAGGGCTGCCTCCCCCTCGCCCCGGCCCCGGGTGGCGGGAGAAGGAGGAATTCCTGCAGGAATGTCGACGGCGAAGCTGGCCCGAAGGCGAGGGGATAAATATTCATACTGGAGGAGAGAGGGAGGAAAGAGCGAGGGAGCGCTGGGGACCAGGGCAGCCCAGGTCCGTCGTGGCTCTGCGGCTGAGGTGTGCTGGGCTCCCTGATGGCTTTCCAGCTCCGTGGTGCAGAGCGGGTGCCGTCCCTCGGCCTCCCGCAGATGAGAGGAGCGCCCGTGCCGGAGGACAGCCTCGGCAGCGGGGAGCAGGCAGCGGGGAGCAGGCAGCGGGGAGCAGGCAGCGGGGCTGGCGAGGCGCGGGCCGCGGGAGCCAGCATGTGGCTGCAATTACGGGGACGCTCGTGGGGATGGTGCGCTGGAGCCTTGGAAAGGCAGCGCCTCCCTCCCGCCTTCCCCGGCGCTGGCTGCGTTTCCCCACCAGAAGCCAAGATTCCTCCTGCTGCTCCTTGCTGGGAACCCATCCAGTTGGACAGGGGAGCGCGGGGGGAGGCCTGCCCTGCAGCCGGGGGGACCCCAGCCCAGGCACCGCGGGAGCTGGGGCGAGCCTCCAACAGCGAGGTGGGGCGAAGGGCAACCAGCAAAGCTAGATGAGCCTTTATCACAGGATGGCTTCCCTATCTCCAGTGCCCTCTGCCGTCCAGCACCAGCAGCCCTCGCTCGTGGCAGCCGGAGTCAGGCACCGCGGCTCATTCCCATCCCAGCGCTGGCCTCCAGCCAGCTTCCCTAAGCCTTTCCCCATGTGCAAGGGGCTGGCCTCAAAGCCTGCTGCCGACCAAGGGTGTTTGGGGGTCCCCAGATAGCAGCGCAAGGGCTGGAGGGGAGGGACCATGTGTGGGATTGGCACGGGCACGACGACGGGCTTTGCGGCCAGCTCTGGTCAGGAGGTAGAAGCCATCTCCAGAGGTGAACACAGGACTTGGTACAGGCCTCTTTCCGTTTCCTGAAAAACTCGGTCTCTAAATATAGCAAGTACTTGGGCATTTTGCTCTAGGAAGGGAAAACAGCTCCAGTGCCAAAGGAGATCCTCTTCTGTTTGTACAGCACGAGGGCTGCTCCCATCGAGGGGGACCTGTACTGACAGGAGCTGGCTCATCCCAGAGGCATTCATTGGCATGTTCATTCAGTCAGTCTCTCCCACTGGAAGTTTAGGCATGGGGATGGACACTGATGTCCGAGTTGCAGGCAGGAGCCCCGGCAGCTCTCTGGACACCATTCATTTCTTCAGTCTTCTCCCTGATTTCCCAACCTGATAGGTGTTATCGGAACCCTCAGTCATGTCCGTCTGACCTGTCCTCCCCCCGGTTTTATTCTCCTCATTTTCAGATGCTAGAGGAGAATCAGGCAGTACATTCTATTGTCCCACAGCTGGATGTAGCCCTGCTGTCCCTCACCCATCCTTGGGCTGTTGGGTGCTGCCATGGGCTTCATTGTCACATCCTGTGCACCCCTGACTGCCTGCAGCTGTATGAAGGGGATGGTAGGTCCCTGTTGGCCATGTCACTCCCTATCACCACTGAGGGCTGTGGGTGGTCTGGGCACCCAACCTTTGCCCTGGCCTTTGCTCCCTAAATCAAGGGAAACAAATGAGAAGCAGCTGCATTGCTTTGTGCTCCTGGGGCTCTCCTTCAAAGCAGGATGCTGGCCCAGGAGCTCAGAGCATCTCCATGTGCCTCACCTGGGCTGCATCCCTTGGTCCAGCATGTGTGGTGCTTGTGGTGCTGAGTGAGGGTGACTGCAGAGTGAGTCAAAATGCATCCGAGGCTCTGGCTGGGACTGTGATATTCACAGGCTGTGCAGCACTCCAGCTGAGAGGAGCACAGACAGGGAGGCTCTGCTTCCCTCTGTGAATGGGTTTGCAGTTCCCCAGTGGGGTGGAGCTGCAGCTCCTGTCTTACCAACAGCACATCAGGGCTGTGGTGATACCTGCCCTGGAGACACCGTGGGAGATGTGGTATCTGGCTGGGAGTGAGCACTAGGGCTGAGCTGAGGCTGAGGGTAAGACATGGCTGTGGCAGAGCTGTGCTGGCACAGGAGTGTGTCTCTGCTTTCCTGTGCAAGTGCAAAACCTCTTTGAGGTCTGCTGTCTCCTTGCCATGGATATGTAAAGGGGTTTGGGTCAGTTGTCCTTCCCCAGGGTCAGTACTGCTCCACATGTATCCATGATGCCTTGGGGACCAGGAGCGAGGGCAGGAACAGGGACAAGGGGAGCAGGACACAAGAGGAAGGATCCCATGTCAGGATCTACAGGAGCAGTGTCCAGCAGGAAGGAGGAGGTGGAAGATGCCCAAGTCTTTGGGCTGTACATCCTGATGGAGACATTGGACCTGGATGAGCCCCACAGGACCAGCAGCTCCTGCCAGTGTTGAGTTATTCCCTGTAAGCACACAGCCCCTTGCTCTCCCCACTGCCAAAGAGCTGCCCTGAGGTGACCTGTGCTTTGCTACAGAGGGTGCTCCCCTTTGGCATCACCAGCTCTTGTGCCATGTCTCATGCAGCAGAGCATGCAACAACTCCTCAAGTGCAGGAGCAACCATGTGTTCAGCCTTGTATGCAGCGAAAAATAGGTGTATGCTCCATATACACAAGGAAGAGGCCTTGAAAACCAGGAGGATGCAATGATCAATAAATTACAGCTTGGATAATATTTTCCACCATCACCAAATAAATCAGATCTTATTCTTCCCCAATGTCCACAGATTTAATGGCAGCAACAGTGCCCTTGGTGGTCGTAAAACTCCATCCTCTTGCTAAAGGGCCTCCCAAACAATTTGTCATTTGGCCTTTGCTTGTTTGCTTTAAAATTAGCCTGTCCAGTCATTTAATAGCCCAGGAGCTAAGAAATCCATCAACCCAGCCCAGCTTCCAACTATCTCTGTGTGTACTCTGCAGCTGCATTGCAGTGATGGGTATAAGGAATGATGGGGAAGGAGCAAGCTGTGGAGTTGAGGATCATGGGGGATATTTTCCATCTGAGCTTTAAGATCACCTTTCCTATTTCCACTTCTTTTTTCCTTCCCATCTTTCCTTTCCCCCCTACTGTCACCTCACTTCTCCAGCTGCCATCAGCAGTACTCCCTTTCCAGGCACAGTGAGCAAGGCAGGAGCTGACCCTTTCTCATAGGTGTAAACACTGCCTTGTTAAAAGGGGATAATTGCTGGGATCTGGTTAACCCTGGTGTAAAATCAAAGTGAATAGAGCCCCACTGAGGCACCCAGCCATGCGGACCGTGACGCCCAGGCTCTGGGGTAAACAGCCCAAGCTTCACTGCTTGTCAGCTCAGTGCATTCAGTGCGGAGTTAACTTCTCCCTGAAACAGAAACAATCTCTTGGGCGAATTTATCCCCCCCAGGCACAGCTGAGGGTGAGTCCTGTCCCACCAGAGAGCCTTGCCAGGAGTTTTCTGGCTGCCCCATTGGGAACAAGCAGGATTGAGCTATGTCACTGCATGGACCACCCTGCAATGGTCCCCAGGCTCACAGGAGAGGCAAACCCAAGGCTGCACACAGGAGCTGGAAGGCTGCATCTCTGCTCTGTTATCCCTGTTTCTCAGAGGAGCGTGTGTGTCATAAAATGGTTTCTATGCAGTCAGAGCCAATGGGCTGCTGTTACATTTCCAGCATCATCTGTCTGTGACCCACATCCCCTTCGTGCCCCTCTGCCACGGCTCAGCAGCAGGTTTAGCAATAAGGATGCTCAGAAGGCTTTTCTCAGGCAGCAGGAAGGTGTGCACAGGGGTGGGAATGGAGGCTAGCCCTTTCTACCTGCATCCTTCCCAGCAGCCAACTGCACGCGTGCTCAGAGCCTGGGAGCTGGGGACAGCAGCACCCAGGGGATGCCCTGAGCAAGCTGAACAAAAGCCAGGACTGCCTCTGCAAACCTATTCCCAGGCCAGCACAAGGAAGGCCTTCAGGCTTCTCCAGCCATACTGAGGGCAAAGCCAACTCCCTCACGGTATTTTTCCCATTGGATCAGTGGCTTCAATAGTTCCACCTGAAATGCCAAGAATTCTGTCTCTGCCCATGGCCTCAGGGTGAGACAACTGTGAGTGAGTCTGGGCTGTGAGCGAAGCGCAGGCTCAGGGCTGGCTGCAGACAGCACAGGAGAGAGGAGCTCTGCAGGCACAGAGCTGAAGGCATTTTGATTGCTTCCAGGATTATTACCCAGCATGTTTATTCCTTCAGCAAGGAAGACTTCATAACTCAGGGACTGCTGACAATGTATATATATTGAAATCTTATAAGAGTAATGACCATATCCAATGATATTTTATCTTCCTCTTGCCAACATAAACAACTCGCTGGACTTACCGAATTGCAGCGGGTCATCCTGAATAATTAGGCTCGCATGTTCCATTTATTACCTTGAAAATCCTTTCTCATTGTACTTTATCTATCCATCTATCTCTCTAAATGTAATATGTTTAAATGAAAACCAGATACAGCTCTGAAGGAATTTGAAATATGAGGCTGAGAGCACAAGAAGCAGCAGAAAGGTCCTCTGCTAGCAGAGAAAGCTGAGGAGATAAAGGAAGGTCAGGTGAGAGCTGCTGCTTGGGGCTGAGCTCAGCCACATATCTGTGGACAGGCTCATGCTTAAGGATACGCAGTCAGTAACTGGTGAGGTTGCTGATACTGATGAAGGATAAGGGGAGGAGTGGGGTGGGATCCTGGTGGCTGGGTCTGCTTTATCATCCCCTTCAGTGTTCAGGTCTCTCTTCAGATGTCTCCAGACATGAGGAGCATGAGGCCAGAGGGCAGCTCCATCCTTTCAGGACCCAGAAAGTCTCCCACAGCACCAGCAGGCAAGAAACTGACAGTGCCCAGATACTGAACCTGTAAGGGGGTGAGAAAGGAGTGACAGCTGCCCATCACATGGGCCTGAAGAGAGAGCCTGGTATGAACCAGAGCATTGCCAGTAGAAAATGATAACTCCTTCTTTGGAGCCATGTCTGAGAAGGGAACACTGGACACGATTCATAGAATCGTAGAATAATTTGGGTTGGAAGGGAACTCCAAAGGTCATTTAGTTCCAACCTCCCTGCAGTGAGCAGGGATAATTTAAATGCATTTTAGTTAGGATTAAGTATCATCTCAAGGTACCTTGAAATCGCACTTGTACTGTGCTGATCAGCATGGCCAAGAGTAGCTACCAGCAGTGACTTGTGGCTGAAAATCATGACTGCCCTCCGTGACATAAGAGACCACATTTAACCAGGGCACCCCTGACACCAATGGGTTTGTGGTGGGGTTTGGACAATCTGACACCGGTTCCTGAATTTCCCTGGTGATGTCCCTGTGCAGCATGACTGAGGTGTAGCAGGGACCTCCAGGATCTGAGCTGTGCATGACCCCTCTCCTCTTCTCCTGAAAACCCATACACCAAACCAGGTGAGCATCTCCGCAGTGGTTCCCAGCCCCAGCCTGCATGGCTGTGCTCCAGGACATGGTGCATCACTTCTTGTCCATGCAGGAAAGGTGAGGCAACATGGTCCTTCAGTGCCAAAAGTGTCTTTTGCAGCTTTGCTTCCACTATTGTTCCTTTCTAAAGATCAGCACGCAGCAAAATGAGGAGGAATTGTAGGCTGCATTGATCTCACAGACACAAGCAAGGTGGATGCCTGGGTGGTGTGTACTCAGACATAACTGTCACTGAGAAACCCTCTCTGGGCACTCTATACCTTGCTGATGCCTGCAAGGCTGTTGGCCTTTAATAGCAGGGCCTTTGCTGTTTTGGTTTGTTCTCTCAGCAGGGATGAGGAAAAGTCTGAAGGTGGAGCAGATAAATACATCTTGCACCAGCACTCATGCCTTCGCCATCTTCCTCCTTAGGGATTGCCATAGAAACCCGCAGAATGGGGAGCAGGCAGGAAAACCTGAACCATAGAATCACAGAATGGTTCAGATTGGAAAGGGCCTTAAAACTGTGTAGTCCAGCTCCCTGCCGTGGGCAGGGACACCTCACACTACCCCATGTCACCCAAGGCCCTGTCCTACCTGGTGCTCTGCTTCACTGAACCACTGCTTTCAGGTCACTGGAAGGTGTGAGCTGTGGTGTTCATGCCGTGGGGTGGGTGTCTTCCCGTGAGACATCACCCAAGGTCATCTGAAGACATTGAGACCCAGCACTGGCCGTAAGGATGCTGATGGGAAAGAGCTGGAGGCAGCAGGAGCACTCAGTGAGGATGCTCAGGTCAGTGGGGTGGTGTGTGGTGGATCGGTGTGTGGGAAGCTGGAGCAGCCCTACCGGCTTTCCCCATGGTTCTGGCCAGCACTGTTGAGTGCTTCACTTGCATGAGCAGTGAGAATAAAACCAAAATGACATTCATTAAATGTTTTAAGGAGTGTTCAGGCATGTAATCCTCCTGGAATGAGGCAGCCACAACAAGTTACTGTAGTTATTGATAGTCATGTCAGTTAGCCTTTTCCAAGGATTAATCACCATCCTGCTCATGCCATACAGGATGTTTTTATCTCCGCTTTCTCCCACTGCTGCAGCGTGCAGAGCTGGCTGGGCTGACCGGTGTGGCTCCCTCGCCTGGGGAGGGAAGGCAGGCTCACATCCTGGATGTTTAACACTCTGGGAGAGCAGTCAGAGGAATTGCTGGGGCAGAGCTGCAGCGTTTCCAGGTGTCACCATAGAAGGTCCAAGTTCTCAGGTCCCCATCACTGAGGTCTGGTGTGCAAAGCGATCACTGAGGTCTGGTGTGCAAAGCAGTGGCAGTTTCCCAAAGGCAGTTTGCAGCCTGCAGGAAGGACGCTGCTCAGGAGAGGACTTGCTTTGACACCTATAGCGACTATAGGTGCATCTAATGCGTCATCCAGAGAGGATGGTGCAGAGCCAAGGCAGAGCTCCTCATACTCTTCATACAGCAAAAGAGGCTGTACCATTAACCAGAACCCCGAAACTGGTAATTCTTTCACTTTCTTCCGAATGGAAGGAGGAGGTGGAGGGAGGTGTGAGGGGACCATTGCTGAACTCAGCATAGAAAGAGCACAGCACAAGGGTGACACAAGCAGCAAGCGGCAGCACTTTACCAAAACTGAAGAACCATTGAGTTTGAGCAGCCTCAGAGGCTGTGGCCACTGCGTGCAGCGGGCTGTGTCCTGGCCACCAGCCCTCAGCGGCAGATGGTACCTGAGGACACAAATGCCATCCCAGTCCCACCCAGGACAGAGACGGGTTGCAGAGGGCAGTGTCCATGGGCTCACTCACAGGAGGGAGATCCCGGCATGCTTGGCTTGGATCTTCACCTCTTATTGACCTGCTTGCCCCTGCAGCCAGGTGAGGACCTGCGCCCCTTTGCAGTGCCAGTATAACCCAGCCTGTACCTGGAGCTGGATTTGGTCTCTTGCCCCAGGGCATTTGCTTTGGCTCTTCTCAGTTTGACCCTTCTACACAGGATGTCCTCAGGGCTAATTTTGCTGGTGCTGGTGGTAGCCTGGTGCCTGGAAAGGGCTGCAGAAGCCACACAGAAGAATCCGATGCATTGCTGAGGGATATCACTGTCACACTGATGCTGCTTTGCTCGGAGAGAAGGGAGAAATTCCAGCTCTCAGTGGGGGCTGGCCAACTTCCCAGCTCAGCGCTTGGCAACAGGGCTCTCCATGCTCGGGAACATCTCTGGGTTTGGGCAGCCCCATCCTCAGCCTATGCTCAGGGTCGGGAGCAGCTGGAGGTGTCCCTGGGGAGGCTTTCCCAGGCTTCTTGCCCTCACAAGACCTGACATTGCCTTCAGCCATCGTGCTTCCAGGAGAGGCAGAATCCCTGAAATCTCCCAATCACCCAGCATCCCTTCGTTTGGGAGCAAAGTTTTGCCCCCAGCCTCTTCTCATCAGTGCCTGCAGGGGCATGTGGGTGTTTCTTACCCTCCTGGTGCTCAGTTCCTTGACTCCTTGGAGTAGCAGCAGATGGACACAGAGCCCCCTCCAGTCCCTGTTCATGTCCCACCAGTGGCCGGATGGCTTTGAGACGAGGCTGTCCTTATGGCAGGACACCGTGGGGGAGATCCATCAGCCCCACCAGCACAACCACACAGCCCTGGCAGCGGGGTCCCTGTGCTGCAGCAGGCACACCGTGGGGCTGGCAGAGCGCAATGGAGCAGAGGAATCAGCATTAATCAGTCCTAATCCCACGGGATGGCCCCGGTGTGTGGTGCTGTGTCCCAGACAGGCTGGCAGGACCCCGGTGACTTCCCAGTGTTGCCCCCTGAGTGGTACCCTCTGACACGAGCTCTGCACCCCCAGCATGCAGGGCAGAGGGAGGAGGAGAGCAGTGGTGCTGGGGTTTCCTTCCTTGTGGGCAGCCCGGCCCCCCCTGCTTTCCCACAGTGTTCCTGGGGATGCTAAGCTAAACCAGGTTGGATTGCATGTACATGAGGGCTGCTTTCTTAGGGACCCCACTGCGAGACCACCAGTGAGGAGGAGCCTCCGTCTGCCCCACACAGGCACCCCTTCCATGACCACATCCTGGTTCTGGAGAGGTGATGAGGGCCACAGGAGGTGCATTCAGTTTGCTGTGCTCTGCTCAAGGCACGCTCAGCTCCAGCAGGAAGGTCTCTGCTCCGTGCCTGCAGACATGAGGTGTTTCACAGCCTCTTGGCCCCACGAGCTGCCAGGAGCAGAAGAGCTGCAGGGATCTGACTCCCTGCTCCAAGATCTCCCAGCTCTGCCTTGCATGCTGCTGAGGGAGCAGTGGGAGAGCCAGGGCCATTGCCTCCCAAGCCAGGACCCGCTTTGTCCACTCCAGCTTTTCTGTCCATCTCCCAGAGCTGGTGCAATGGGGTAAATTAAGCTTTCTGTCAGCATCATTTCCTCTGGTTCAGTGAGGTGGGAAACTGCATTTTACAGCCCCTTGGCTTCTTATCCGAAAGGAAAAAATAAAGAAGAGAGAGGAAAAAATGTCCTTTAAATAGAACTTTCCATGCTGGAAGTACCCCTGGAAACACGTGGAAGGGGAGACATGAGCGATGGAGGCAGGTGGAGAGAGTTGTGGGGGACAGGGAATAGAAGGGGACATTGCTCATGGACCAGCTCCTGGTATGACCATGAGGTACTTCTCCAGCCACTGCCTCAATTCACACTGCCCATGCTCTGCCCTTGCTGGATGAGACCAAATCCTGAGCTCTTGCCCTGCCCAGAGACACCCCATGGAGCCCAGGTGCTGTTCTGACTCCACGACAAGGGCATAGGTCCCCTGGTGCCCTGCAGACGCAGATTGCTTCGTCATCATCCAGAGTGGTGGGAAGCACTCTCCATGCTGCAGCAGAGCTGCCTTCTCTGGGGAGCTTCAGATGCTTCCTCTCCTGCTCTGATTGTGCTCAGGTTCTGGTGCATTCCTCCACACCCCACGTTACCCCACCATCTACAGCGCTCATTCCCCAGATTTGCTTAACTGGAGAACTCCCAGGAGCACCTGGTGGGAATGAGGCTGCCTACAGCAAGGAAGGAGAAACAAGATGCTTGGCTCCTTTTCCCAGCTCCTTGGCCCCTGATAAAAGCCATGCTCACCAGAGGAGACCACCAACTGGGCCTTTAAAGTCCAGACACAACTGGGAATTCATGTTCAGGTGATGATGCTGTGGATGGAGAGTACCCTTCACTGCCAGAGCCATGAGCCATGCAGAGCAAGAAGACCCGTGTGTGCTTGAGCACTCCCTGGGCAAGGTGAGACCTGTCACCATAGTCTCAGCATCTGGGCAGCGTGGCTCTGGTGTGTCCTGCTCAGCAGCTTCTGGTGACTTGGAGGAAAATCATGGTGGGGAAGTGGTTTTTAGAGCCTTTTACAGTGTCAAGCTGCAGATATGGGCATGCCCTCAGCTAAAATGTGACCATTTGCACAATTGGATCTCCTCTGATGGAGGATACAACCCATTGGAGATGGGAATGAGGGACAGTCTCTGTATGATGGGAAGGGTGCATAAGGACACAAATGCATTGTGCACTGCAAAGCTCAGAGCTGGGCAGGTTTTTCAGCACTCCAGATACAGGCCAATTTGCAGGAAATGGTGCTCCACACACCTCACATTGTCCCAGTCATTTGCTTTTATTTATACTTTTTTTTTGCCACTTTTCCCCTTCTGTATTGCCACCAGGGATCCTTATTTGTCTTGCTTAGCAGTAACTCGGTGTGTGCCACTGATGCTGCTTCTCTGTTGGGATGGGATGAGCATGACCCAGGCTGGCAGGAAGGCTGGGATAAGCCAAGGGGATTCTCCATTGGCTTGGAAAGTTGGAGCAGACCTGAGGGGGATGGACCTAGAGAAAGAGTTACACCATTTCTCCTGTTTTACCCCTAAAGAGCTAAACATGCTGGAGATGCGCTGGCCCCAGCACTGCTGCTGACCTTACATTAAACGTGTCTCAATCACAAAGATGGGCATCATCCAGGCACTCTGGTGACCCCTGTTCTCCTGCACCCCCACGTGCAATGCCTGACCACTTGGTTTCCATTGTGCTCTGCACAGGTGAGGGCTGAAGGCTCAGACACCAGCACAGGATCAGAGCAACAGTGGTCCCGGCTCAGCGGCACGAAGCTCGAGTCCTCCGCCTGATCTCTTCCTCACAGAAAACATGAAGGGAGGACACGTCCAGTTTGGACTCATCATGTGGAGCAGCTTGGCAGGTCCAAAAGGCCCTGGGGCCCATTGCAAGCATTAACGAGTGTATTAAACCAGCCCAGCCATCGCTCTCGCTGCTGGGATTTGGCTTTCTGAGCAAAACGCTGCCTAGACCAGTGGAAAAAGCACGGTCTGTCCCTTTAAGACCAAAATGATGAGTATATTTCTGGAGGCTCTGGAAAAGAAGTCAAGACTGTTGGCTTCTGCGTCACCAGCACCGGCCATTGATTCCCTGGAAATGTTTCATATTTGGCCAAACTGGCTGTTGATGGAATAGTTTCTGATTTAACACTCTCGGCTGCAGGCGGGAGCCAGATGGGTCTTGTTAGCTCCGGAGAGACCGTCCTTCCTGTTGGCTGCTGCAGAAATACTTCCAATGTAGCCCCCTCCTCCTTATTCCCAAGCAGACGCTTAAGCCACTCTGCCAAGCACTGCTCAGGAATCCTGGTTATTCCAGCCCCCAGCTTCTCGTGGCTTTTATTGTTGTTAGTACTGTTATTTACCTGCCCTGGTGACCAGATCCACACTTATTTCCCCCCCACCTCCTGCCCAGCCTTCCGCAGGGAGCAGATGTGGATGTCCTCAGCATACCTCCCAGCCTCACGCCAGCACCTCTGTGTGTTCCTGTTGCACTCCATGCTCTACACAGCGTCCTTCCCTCTTGTCCTTCTGCCCCATCTCTCCCAGCCTCTCCTCTCTGCCCCTCTCTATTTAGTCTGTGTGTTCAAAACTCGGCATAAAAGCTCTTACAGTTCCCCGGGCTGTGACCCAAACAGTAAAGAATGTTTATATGCTGGTTGCCTTCCATTTCTGTGTATTAATATTGCACACACATACTCACACACAGTGTTTCTGGTGCCTCTGCGGGCTGCTGGCCAAGGGAGCCCAGCCAAAGTAAAGGCATCTGGGCCCTTCTGGAGAAAGCAGAAAAAGGAGACAAAATACAAAAGCAAAAAGGCCTGTGAGACAAGCGTCTGCTCCAGCCTGTGCCTGCTGCGGATGGGGCAGGGGTCCAGGGCTGCCAGGCTCTCCTCTCTCAGCAAGTCACGCCGTGTCCCTTGCCATCCGCTGGCTTTCTGGGGGTGCTTGGTTCGGGGATGTGGGCTCAGGGTGAGCCACAAACTCATATGGAGGAGGGGGAGATATGAAGGAATTAAGGGTCTGGGTTGGACAGGGCTGCCTGCCAGAAAGGTGCAGCAAGCTGCTGGAGCCTGCCGCGCACTACGAGCCAGGCTGGAATGCTGGAGCCCTGGAATGATGCTGGGATGTCGGCACTGGTAGCTCATTTAAAAGCTTTGCCATTTGGGCTGGGGGATGGATGAATTTCTGTTTCCTCTTTGATGCTACACAAGGGCCTGAATGTCAGAAGCAGAATGGTCCTTTCTGCCTCTAAAATCACCTGCGGATGCTGCTACAAAGAGGGAAAATAAGGTGAAATGTGAGGGAGAAGAGACCAGGAGCTTCTGCTCCCCTGCTCTTGCAGGAAGATGCTGGGGTGCTGGGGGCTGCATCCTGGGACGAATCCACAAACCCAGTGGCTGACTGGGAAGGGTCAGATCTTTGCTTGAGCTCATCCAGCTCTTCTCCAGGGTCCTCTAAACAGGACCACAGGCACATGGCATCACCAACACCTGCAGGCTGTGTTTTAGGGATGAGGCAAGAGGAGCCTTGCTCATCTCTGTAGTGAAGATCTGAGGCATGCTGCTCCGGCTGGTCTGGGCTTGACGGCAGCTGGTCTTCCCAGGGCTGGTCCCTCACCCCTCTGCAGGACACACAGCCTGTTCTTTATCCTGTGAAGGGGAAAAGCTGCCTGGTGCCACTGAAGCTGCTGAGGCTGCTGGCAGATGCTGTGAAAGCTTCGTGCATTGCATGGCTTTTAACCCCAGCAATCTGATGGGCACTGAGTTTCCTTCTCCTCTTCCAGAAAACTGACCTCCTGGAGGTCTCAGCAGGGGTTAACTCTGTGCAAAGTAGTCACGCAATGGGGAGGGCTTGTTCCAAGCACCAAATAACTTGCAGAAGTAATGCATTTGTTCCTAATTAAGATAATTGCCCCATCACTTTTCTCTGTGGCATTGGCCAACCTAACTCACAAATGTCTGAAAACACCAGCTAAAGTATGACCAAATTTAGGAGCTGAGTAGAGTAATATATTGCCTTGATTTGCCCTAAACCATGAATTGGCTGGGAGTTCTCCTGCATATTGCATTTCCAGGGAACATAAGGAACCCATTGTGTAATTAGTGGTAGTATTTTCAACACGCTGCAGCGTGCTGCCTTCACGGTGCTCTGCCCTCCTCTCTTGGGCTACTGAGAAGAGAAGGCTGTGTGGAGACCTCATAGCAGCCTTCCAGTATCTGAAGGGGGCCTATAGGGATGCTGGGGAGGG
>JASSUY010033545.1:26032-64052 GCA_032466535.1 Forpus xanthops
TCAAACTTAAACAGGGGAAGTTTAGATTGGATCTGAGGAATAAATTCTTTCCTGTAAGGGTGGTGAGGCACTGGAATTTATTGCCCAGGGAAGTTGTGAATGCTCCATCGCTGGTGGTGTTCAAGGCCAGGTTGGATAGAGCCTTGGGTGCCATGGTGTATTGGGAGGTGTCCCTGCCCATGGCAGGGGGGTTGGAACTAGATGATGTTGAGGTCCTTTCCAACCCTAACTATTCTATGATTCTATGACCCCAGCTCATGGACATGAGTGGTTGGGGGTTGTAAAATGTGTCACAGAAGTGTTGAGCATGGCTATGGAAAAGCAGGAGATAAGGGAAGGGCTTGCCTGTTCCATCATCCCTCCAGCCCCTGGGTCAGAGATGTCCAGAAGACCTTGGGAGAGGATGAGGTCCAGTGATGAAAGATCCAGCTCACAAGCATTGCTGCCTGCTTGCAGTTGTCAGCAACCCCATGCCCTCCTGCCTGCCCATACCTTGCTCCTCAGCCCTCGCCACGGCTGGCTGGAAGGAGTCCCATGGTCCCTGGTGGGAAATCTGATGGATCCATCCAGAACTGGACAAAAGCTGGACTCTGTCACCCTCCCCACTGTGCCTGCAGGATGTGATGCTGAGACCATGCCAAAGATCCTGCCTGCACTGAGTGCCCCTTGTTTTGTGTCTCTGCTCTTCCATTACATGGATGTTTCCTTCTCCCTTCCCAAGCTTCTTTGAGCAACTTGGGCCATAAGTACTGGTGACCCCAGAGAAGTTGGCTCTTGCATGAGCTGCGTTCTTGGTGTGACCCAGGAGAACATCCTCCAGGACAGCAGCTTTCCCCACCTTGGTCTAAGCTCATGTCTGACAACTCTCATTTCTCTTTCCCTTGTGAGTCACTTTAGCATAAAAGAGACCATGTGTGAAGGCCCTACCTGGGGCTGGAACCTATCAAAGGCAAAGCCCTGGAGGGTGGCGTCCTCTCCCTGCCATGCACCAGTGTGTCCAGCACAGGCAGCTTGCAGAGATCATCTCTTGTATCTGTTTCATGCTCATCTTTCCACATTTACTCACCCCCTCTGAATGCCACATGCGGCTTCTTTCCCCAGGGATGTTGACATTTAAAGGTATTGGGAGAATCCATTTGCCCTTTAAAATGACTAAAGGTTAAGCCTGAAGTCAATTCCATCTCCTCCATGTCTTATCCCAGCCAGTCCAGGAGCTGGCCAGAGCATAGGCAACAGCGATTCCCTCCTCCTCTTGGCTGTTTGATGTCAGCCCATCTGTTTACCTCTCACATCTCATCCTGGAATGTTTTCCCCACCTGTGACTTTGGGAAACATTGGGAGGGACTGAGCACTGCTGCCCTGGTTAAGCAGAGTGGGGATGGTCCCTCTCCTACCCACTGTCCTCCCTCAGAGAGTTAACAGCAGAAACACTGCCCCAGGCAGGAAAGGAAACCAAGAGAGGACTTTCTGTGTGCTAGGACATCAATTCAAAACAGCTCACTGGCCTGTCTGGAGCCCCGCTCTGCTAAGGACATACACTTCCCCTCTGTATGGATTTTCCACCTAATCTCCACATTTTACATGGATGTGCTGAGAGGGGAGGGCCCAGGCTGAAGCGTTCATTCATTTCCCCAGCCCAGCTTTGTTTCTACAGCTTCCACTGGCTGTCTGCTGGGCTGGGTGTGCCTCTGCATCCCCTCTCCCCTTCCCTCCCCTCTCCTCACTCCATCCCATGGCAGTGTGGGAATACACCTCTGATAAACACCACATTTCTGGCACACGATCTGTGTGCTCGTATGGCTTCATCATTGACAGAGAGGGGAGAAGAGAAACGAGTCCTTTTCTTTCGCAAAGCCATGGAAACGTCCTCAGCGGTGTGTGAGCAGATGGCTTTGCAATTGACTCCATGGCCGGGGCAGGCTGCATGTGCACAGCAGAGCTGCACTGAGGCCAGGGAAAAACCCAAACGCTGGGACGAGCACGTGGTGCAGTGCAGAGCAGAACCAGCTCACAAGGGTCTCACTGCAGGTAAAATCAAGCACAAGGCGGGATGTGAACTTGCAATTCCAGAGCAGCTCTTTCCCCCTTTGGACTTCCAGGCTCCAGCTGAGCAGTGGTTTTGTCCCATCATCTTTGTTTATTGTTCAACACTTGGGGAGGTTTACACTGAGATGCAGCAGTCCCAAAGGAAGCTTGAGCTGCTGCCGGGATCTCAGCCAGGGAAGTCAGGGATGTGGGTGCAGGAACTGATCCTGCAGGATGAGCTCCCCCGCTATGGGGACAGATCTGTCACTCCTCCCCTAACAGTTCCTTCTCCTTGGATCTGTGGCTCAGCTCATGCCATGTGGGGCACTATAGGGTCAGTATTGCCTCTCCAGCTTTTTCCTTCTGCCATCAGGTAGCTGTTCCTAGGGAGAGCCAGCCCCCAGCTGTTTCTGTGCTCTCCAGAAAGCACCTAAGCCTCTTGCTTTCAGTCCAAGAGCATCCCCCTTACAGCTCCCTCCTGATTCTGAGCACTTAGTAAGTCTTAGCATTTTATTAGGAGATGCTAATAGCAGTGGCACAGAGCCAAATCCTCCTTGGCTTAGCATGCACCTATCATCCCCTGTCCACCTAGCAGCGAGGATCCAGACGTCTCCTGCTCCTCGACTTGGAGCGATTCCCACCAGAGGGGTGAGCAGACTATGTTTCCAATGTTCCCAGCTAGTTGCAGTGCTGGAGAAGGGGGATGCTCAACCCATAGCACCCAGACCTGCACGGAGGGAAGAAGAAACCACCATAACACAAAATGCTTTCAAAAACCTTCTCTCCAGCCTCCTGCAGGTAAGTGGACCTCTACCAGGTGAGATGAACCAAGGCCACAGCTCAGCTGGTGAACATCAGTGCCAGTGTATAAACTGGTCCAGAAGGGTGTGTGGGCTGCTCCCACTGGTGTTTACCAAGCTGATATCAGAGGCCCAATGAGAAGGTGGCCATCTCTTTCCTCAGATGCCCCAATTTTGCCTCTTCACTTCCAGGTCCAAAATGTTTCTGCCTGAGGAAACCTTTGTCTGCTTCCTTCCTCTTGGCACCCAGCTTACAGCTAGGAAAGCACAAAGATGGGCCCTGGGGAATCAAGTCCCTTAATTCTCTTTATCTTCCAGTCTTCGAACCGTGGTTATACTGAATCCCCAAACAAGTAGTACTTCCCATCTATGTGATGGTGACCTGCAGACAGTCCGTGAGTGCCATGAGGGACCAGGCATTGTCCTCATGTGGAGCTGGACAAACCAGTGCTCAGGATCCTTCCCACTTAACTCCTCCCAGATGAGACGTGGGAGCTGCCGGGGGTGCCCAAGGCTGCACTGGGGAGAAGGATGTGGAAAAGCATCGCCAGGGAAGCACACAGGAGCCAGCTCAGGTCCCGCTGGCAATGGAGGTGCTCGCCGCGTCTCACCCAGCACCATGAGCTGCTGCTCCCTCCCACCCTGCCAGGGAGCAGGCAGACGCCTGGAGTCCGAGCGGCACATCTGGAAGTGGGATCCATTCAAACAAACCCCATTACATAACAGCGCACATCTGGAGCCTGTTACCGCTGCGCTTTTAGCAAAAATAGGTTTTTGATATGATCTCTCCCAAGAATGTGGCAGCGGGGCTGGAGCCAGAGCCCTCCGCCAGCGGCTGCTGCTCATAAAGCATCCCCCGCCTCGCTCGGGGCAGGGCTGCTTCCTCCCGGAGCCTCCGCCGCGATGCTCAGAGCACAGAGGGGAAGGCTCCGGGCTGAAGGCAGGTGCAGAGCTAGGGCAGCGCTGGAGGAGGCACTCGGGCCTGAGCTCTGTGCAGGCTCCACACTGCCCCTGAGCCAAGAGAACTGCCCAGCCTGCACCCAGGGTTGCACCTTGTTAGTGCAGGGGTCTCACTGAAGGGAGGGCAGCGTGTCCATAGAGTGTCTGTGCATGGGAAGGAGCCCACCGAAAAGAAGGAGAGCACAGAGGGCCAGGGGAAGCTGAAACCGTGGTGGCTTTTTGTAATCAAGTTGTAGCAAACTGTGACTCTTTTTTTTCTGTGATGATGAAGCAAGCTGTGCGTTTTGCTGATCTCCCCAAAATGGGGGACAAGGGCTATGTGCCTCATTCTCCTTCAGCCCTAGAGCTTGGAGGAGAGAGCTTCCTGGATGAGATGCTGCAGTAAGTGAGCCCATGCTTCAATTTCCTCAGGTTTTAGTTAACCCAAAACTTCTTCAGCAGGTTCTGTCTCTATGCCCTCAGCTCTGTTCACCTGCTCTGCAGTGGTCCCAGCTAAGTCCTCAGACCTCGAGTACTTCAAGGCCGCACATTTCTCCAACACATCATTCCACCTTCTCTCTGTGTAGTCTAGACTGAGAGCCCCAGCTGGTTTTCATCATTACCTGTAATCTTCACATCATCCTTAGATGTCCCTGGAAGTCCCATTCTTACACCACTTGCTCTACTCTTTATAGTAAGTCAGATGTTGTCTTCCACCCCCTTGCACATCACTTCTCCAAACATGTCTCCTTCCCCTCCAGTCTGGTGTCTACAACAATACAGACTTTATCCATGGACCCTCTGGTCTCTAACCTCCCCTGTGGACCATCTTGTCTTGCTTCTCCTGAAGGCTCCACCCTGGCTATGAGCTCACCATGGCCGAGCAGACCAGGTCATGGCAAACCCAGCAAGTGCTCATATGGGAGAAGCAGAGGAAAACTTGAGCTGGCGGTGACTCAGTTGGTAGCTGCTGTGCTCCTGGAGCTGGCTCAGCGGCAGTGCTCTGGAAAGGACATGGGAGGTCACTTAGGCACATGCGTTTGGTGCTAAATATTGAAGAGTGGTTGCTAAGGAGAGCTCGGTGCTCCCAGCCAGGGCGAGGGGCTAACTCAGCTGCCGCGGCCAATATCCAGGCTGAGCCTCCACCAGTTCATTCCATAGGTTTCTAATGGTGCAGTGCTCTGTGGTGTCATTGTCCTGGCTCCTGGAGCTCCTCAGCCCATCCAGGCCATACACTGACTGCCTGCAGGTCTCAGCCCAGAGCTGGACATGCAGCTGATGAGGTGATGCCTGATGCTACCAGACACCAGGCAGCAGCAGCGGCAGCAAGGAAGGGGTTGGCTACACCCAGACACAAAAAATCACTGGTCAAAGTTGAACCAGAACATGATAATCATAGGGTCATAGAATCATGGAATGGTTTGGGTTGGGAAGGACCACAGAGATCATCTTATTTCCACCTTCCACTGAAGCAGATTGCTCCAAGCCCAGTCCTGCACTGTAAGAAAACTGGGGTGAACACACTGCAGCCTGAGAGTCCATGACAACAAGGTCCAGCTCCTCATAGCAGCAAGGCCACGTCACTGATTCCACTAACAGCTGATCCTTGCCCTTCATTCCCTACTCAGCCACCCTCATCCCAAACTCCTGTCTTTTGATGCTGAGACAGCCTCCATCTCCAGCATGGCCACAGCTCTCTGATGAGCGTCTCGCTCAGCCACATCTGCTGCAGGGTCCTTACCCTCTGGAAGAAAAACTTTGGGCTTCACATGCCAGCCCCAAGCACATGGAGAAAAGCTTCCTCCTTCCCCACCTGGAGAGCAGCTGAGCTCAGAGCCCTGAACCAGGGCTGTGTCTTTACATCTCCATTGGCCTCTCACCAAGGGCAAGGCAGCCAGGCACAGGGATGGGATTTGAAACGGTACCTGGACACATCTGGAACACAAACCCATGTGAGGCCCTGTGATAAAGGCTCTTCCTGCAGGTAATGAAGGGCTTTTGGCAGGAAGGGACACTGCTGCCCTTGGGGCAGCTCAGGTACATGGTGCTGGGTCCCAGCTGCCCCTGTGGTGTTGGCTGGGCTTGTTCCTGGAATGTAACTCCCCAAAGCAGAGAGCAAGGAGAAAAGCATCTCTGGACAGGAGGGGGAAATCTCTTTGTGAATTTTAGCAGTTGGGTTGTCACAACCAAGTGGAAGCTGCTTTCTGTGCAGGGGCTGGGACTCAGCGATAACATCTTCAGTGCCTCAGAACAGGGCTGCACCACTTCCTTTCACATCAATCTATAGAAGACATGGATTTAAACCCAGCCTCTCCTTTTTGTTGCCATACGTACCAGCCAGACTTCAGTTTTCCAGAGGTTACAACCTGGGCTGCTTTTCATCTCATCACCCGGAGGTGCAGCTTTGGTGTAGTCCCTACCTGCTCTTAAGTCTCTCCTGTTCCCTGTAAACATCCTAAGTGTGCAACACACATCCAGCTTCTGAGAAGCTGAGGGCAGGGGGAAGAGGGAAAAGTAGGGGATGAGACAAGGATACTGGCTCCTGCTCCAAGCAGACATGAAGCTGGTGCCTGCTTTTGGCTTCACCTTTGCAGTCATCATCTTGAGAGATGTCGTCAGCTGCCTTGAGCCCTGAAAACAAAAGGGCTTTATTTTCCTTCTTTTTTTCTAATTGAAGCTTCAAACACTGGAAATTAATGGGAAAATCCTGCATGGAAGGCGCAGCACATAGAGGCTGCTGAGAGATGGGCTCTCAAACTGGGTGCAGCTTCTCTGTCTCTTACATGGCCCCTCTGCATTGCTCTTTGCCGGAGCTGCCTTCTCTCCCTGGCTTTCTTGCTATCCCTCACTTTACATCTAGAAGGCAGTGGATGCTGCCTTGGATTTTCTAACGGTTTTATTGAAGAAAGGTTGTGAATAAACAGAATGATCTGGATAAAAAGCAGAGGCTGAGATTAGCTTCAGCTTGTATTTTCCTTGTTATTTCCCACCGGTGCTCTCCTTGCCCACATCCTGTGGATGTCATTTCTCTCGCTGGAGAAGCTGGATCCAGTCCTTTCCTGTGCTCCTGGCAGAGCTCTCACCCAGCCACCCCCGTCTCTGGGGTGCAGCTCCTCAGATCAGTGCAACGGAAGAAGAGGTATTTCTACAAACACCAGGAGCTCCCATGAGTGGTGGGGTCAGTGGCAGAGGCTGATCCCAAGCCATGCTCCAAAGGGAAACCCTGGTTCTTTTTGGAATGTGGAGGCAGGAGGAAAGAGGGTCCTGATGTTGCCCTGCCCCAACGATGTCGTTGCTCTCTCTGAAGGCACAACCACTGGCTGCCACATTCCTCCTGCTCTTAGAGTCACAGAATCCCAACCTGGTTTGTGTTGGAAGGGACCTTAAAGCTCATCCAGCTCCAACCCCTGCCACAGATAGGGGACACCTTCCACTGGAGCAGCTTGCTCCAAGCCCCTGTGTCCAATCTGGACTAAGATATACATAGGAAAAATTCTTCCTGGCTCCACAACAGGGAAACACCCATGTATCAATGGCAGTGGATTCCCCTTGCACCCAGTTCCCACTTGGATGTTCCTGTATCCTCTGCTGCAGCTCCCAGGCTGCAGATCAGCCCAGGCTTTCCACCTAGGGGAGCTGCAGGAGGCGCCTCAGACCCTGGTATGCAGCCACATGCCCCCAGGAGGTCACCTCTGCCATATCATGGGGATGAACTGTTTGGTCCCATTGCAAGGAAGGTGCTGGTGTGCTGCTGCTGCTGCTCTGTCCAGAAACATAGGCTTTTGGCTTCGAAATGCTGAAGCATGAGGAATCTACCAAAAAGAGCAAAAAGTTAAGGCACTGATTTGCAGATACTGTTATGAACCAAAGCCCAGTGCTCTGCTCATTGTAATAGCTGACATAATCAAGGTCATTATTTGTTATCTGCGTGAGCATTTGAGACTGGGAAAATGCTTGCAGTTCCTGAAAGGCTGGCAAATTGTAGCGCAGTATTTATTCATGCCAGAATCTAATCCAGAAACTGATTTGTCATTCTCTTAGGATATAGTATCTGATGAGAGCAAGGGCTGTGAGGAGCAGCAGGGCAGGCTCTTAGCACTCAGGCAGCCCACCCCTTGAGGAGCCTGCATGGGTGATGGAAATGGGGACACATTCAGAAACTTGTTTGGGAATGATTCCTGATGAGTCCATGACCAGCTCCGAACCACCCCTCCAGGTGTTTCCTCGTCCTGTCCTTGCATCTCCCAGTTGATGCCGACCAACAGCAATGGGCCACTTGGGAGATGCTCACTGATGTGCCCTGAGTAGCTCCACTGAGACTGAGGTCAAAGACCCCGTGGGGACTTCCACCATGGTCATTTTGCTGAAGCTCACCCCATTTTACTGAGCATGTCATGAATGCCCCATCCCTGGCAGTGTTCAAGGCCAGGTTGGACGGGGCTTGGAGCAAGCTGCTCGAGTGGAAGGTGTCCCTGCCTGTAGCAGGGGCTGGGATTGTATGAGCTTTAAGGTCCCTTCCAACACAAACCAGCCTGGGATTCTATGATGCTATGTTGGATGCTTTTGCACACAGGGGCTGCACTGCCTGGAGCAGGTACTGCTTTCAGGGCTGGGCTGAGGGGGAGTTTCTGCTGCATCCCAGGAACCTGGAGAAACCCAAGAAGTACAGGTATCTTAGGGTCTTCTCTACTGGGTTTTGGCCAACTGTTCTTGCAGGGAGATCTGAACTAAAACCCACCCTTTGAGAGCCACATTGTGGGCACTATGGGAGAGCCTGTTTGCACGGTTCATCTTTGCCTCCTCTCCTGCCCCAACCTGGTAGTGTGGTGAGTGTTCCCTTCTTGAGTTGTGTTCATTCTGGCACTGTTCTGCCTTAGCACCTCTGGCCATTGCCTTTGCAGCCTTGAAGAGAAGCCTTCAAACAAGAGGAAGTTAAAGCTAGTGAAAACAAAAGAAACAGAGGTGCCATTAAGCTGAGGCTGAAGCTGGGAAGGGGTCTCCTGCTTCAGCTCTCATGTGGGGTGTGCACCCAGTGCATGGGGTGATATTGTGACAGGAATTGATATTGTGACAGAGAGTGCCAAGGAGTCAGGACAGAGAGTGGGCTGGGGAGGGGGGGTGGTGCTGGGGCTGCAGGGGGTGGGAGAAGGCATGAGCTCCCCTCGCCCCCAGCACTCATGGACCAGGGATGCCATTTCCAGCCACAGACCCAGCAGTTGGACTCCCGGGTTACAAACTCATCCCTTGCTGAAGACATCAGGAAAACAGCCCTGGCAGCTGTCACCAGGGAAGCAGCAATGAGAAAACCCCTGCTTGGAAGGAGAGGAAAGAGAATGGCTGTCAAGGCCTTGTCCAAGTTGCCTCAAAGCTCCCTGATCTAGGGAAATAGACTCCAGAAATCCCAGTGCTTTTCCTTGATTGGAGGATTAATCCAGCCCCCAATAAACAGAGATGCTCCTACAGCTCACAGCCAAAATCACAGTGTGCAGCTGAATCCCGTCACCTCAGACCAACCCTGCCAGCAGTGATTTACTGCAGGGAGGATCCTTGAGGAAATAAACAAAGAGTAGGATATGGCCCAAGCTGAGGAGGGATGACGGAGCCACAGCACACAGCTAGGGCTGCGCCGACAGGGCTCCTGTGCTTCAGATAAATATTTGAAGTCCCTGTAAATAAAGATCTCTCTGGGGAATGTGAAGAAACACTTTTGCTTCTCCCCAGCTGTCAGGGCAAGGAGAGGGTTCTGGCCATGAGCCAGGCAGGGAAGTGCCCCATGGGATGTACCTGGGGAGGGGATGGAGGTGGAAGTTGGTCAGGTCACCAGCAAATGCAGCTCGGACCCTCTTATGGGTCACCTGTGGGGTGGCCTTCAGGTGATGGGACCCTCTGAGCAATCCTGCTCCAGCATTGGAGATGGCACCAGCTCGGATGCGCCATCACCCTCAGGTGGACTGCTAGGTGTGGAGCAGAGCACAGGGCTTGTGGTCCCTTGCCCCCGTGAGCCTCCACACCCCGGTGAGCTCAAACAGCCCCGTTTTCCTTCCCCTCCTGCACCCCCGGGCCTTTGGACCCTTCACACCGCCAGAGTTTCCACGGCTGCTCTCAAACCGCAGCCCGTGCTCAGGAGCCCGGACCTGCAGTTGCCAAAGGGAAGAGAACGGGATCGTCGGAAATGCAGCGCATGGGGGGGGTGGCGGGGGTTGGAACAAGCGGAGGCGCCTGTGCCGCTCCCAGCGCGCTGCGGTGCCAGCGCACGGCGGACACGCTCCTGAGGCAGCCTCTGCCCTGCGGTGCCACGGGGGCGCTGGGCCTGGAGGAGGTGGCGGGATGGATGGATGGATGGATGGATGGATGGATGGATGATTGGATGGATGATTGGATGGGTGGATGGATGGATGGATGATTGGATGGGTGGATGGATGGATGGATGGATGATTGGATGGATGGATGGATGGATGGATGGATGGATGGATGGATGATTGGATGGATGGATGGATGGATGATTGGATGGATGGATGGATGGATGGATGATTGGATGGATGGATGGATGGATGGATGGATGATTGGATGGATGGATGGATGGATGGATGGATGGAGGGGGGGGGGTTTGCTCTGCGGCATCCCCCCCACCGCCAGCCCCTGCTGATTTCTGTATCTACATCCCAGCACAAGGGGAGCTGCTGCTGGCTCACAAGGGATGCTCTCCGCTGAGCCCCGTGTCTCGGCTGTGAGGAGGGGAAGGGTTTTCATGCTAAAAGGCGGGTGAGCAACGTGGATGCCCTACGTGTGCTGGAGCATGGGTCAGGGCTGGGCACGGCAGGTCTGCTGTAGTCTCTCTTTCTCCCAAGGACTCAGGGACCATGCCCCCATTCAAATCCAACCAAAGGGCGTTGAATCGCCACTGCAGTGCTTCCTACCTGTTTGAAGATCTCCCTGGGAAGCTCTGGAAGCATCCCAAGCTGGGGCCACAGCTAGGCAGTGTGGATGGACACAGGTGCTTCAAGCCATGGCCACAAGCACAGGCTGGATCCGCACCCAGAGAGGAGACAGACTTATCCCACCAAAGACCCAGATCCAGTGTGGGAAAGGGTAAAAAATGGGAATTGTGTCGTTAAGCACAAGGTTTGAGAGAGCTGAAGGGGGAACTGGGTTCTGGGCAGAGCAGTGAATGCAAAGAGCTCTGGCACTATAACTGCGGGGCTTTGCAACATGCAGAGGTCACAGTGAGCCCGCTTCTCTGTGTCTCCCCTTTCCAAGTGATCCCTGGGGAGATGGCAGGGCAGGACTCATCCAAGCAGACGTCAGGAAGAGGTGAGGGTGCCCTGGGCTGCAGAGCCACCAGGAGGGATCTGGGGATTGGCCCAAACTCGAAGGGTTCAGCTTCAATTTTTAAAGAAAACCTTCATATTCTTCATGGAAAGCAGATGCATTCCTGTTGGTTTAAACCAAACCTCGCATGTTTGGCATGGCCAGAGCTCCTGCTCATGCCCAGAAATAAACGTGAGGAGGAAGAAGGTAAAAGCAAAACAACCGTTTGAGGTCATCCTTTTGGTTCACTCTATTCCTTTTGGTTTCCATTTCATAATCTTCTTCTGGGAGGTGTGAAGCTGGGACCTGCTCCCGTCCCTCTGTATAAGCACAGAGCTGATGTTGCTTCAGCCTCTGAATTTAGCAAAGCGATGGACAGAGCTGCTGGGTTTTTCTGCTGCTCAGTTGCATTTCAGAAGACCACATGTGATGGGGAGAGTCTGCAGCGTTGCCAGGGAACCACTCATCTGTGGGGCAGCTGCTGCGTTTGCACCCCTAATGCTGGAAACACAGACAAGGAAGACCAGGAAAAGCAGGGGGGGCATCTGCACAGGGAGTGCATCCTGCAGCAGGGAGCCCTGCGCAGGTACAAGGACACTCATGTCCCTGCCTCAGCTCAGCCCCCCGGTGGCGGTGCTGGTGTGTGCAGAACACACTGACAGCAGGATGAAACCCCATTGCCCTCGCTGTGGCTGCTGTGGGTTACTCTCGAGCCCCTCTCCAGCCTGCTCCATTCCGAGAGCTGCCTGTTACCCTGCCCATTCTCTCTGGGAATGGCAGCGATGCTGATGCAAAGTAGGAAGCAGAAGCTTTACTGTGCTTTTCCAGCCTGCACAAACACTGGGGGTTGAGTGGAGCTCTGTGCCAAGATCCAGCTCCACAGCCCTGCTCCCACATGAGCTGGGTTAGACTTTCCACCACACGCCATGCAAGGGAAGAATCAAAGCCAAGGGGCAGTGAGAGCCTGACCTGAATTCAACTCTGGGAGCTGGTGTCTCTCCAGTCCTGCATCTCCCCTTCGCTTTCAGGGGTGATTCCTTCCCATCCCTTCTGAATATCCCAGGGGGATGCTGAGGAGGTGGAATGGGAGAGTCTGTGGGCCCTCACAGAATCAGTGCCTGTGTGAAACCCTCCCCATCTCCACCTCCATCCCCATCCCCATCCCCATCCCCATCCCCATGCCTATCCTCGTCCCACTCCCAGGCACGCAGGGCTGATGGCCCAGGAAATGCTTTCACTTTGAATCCTGCACTTGGCCTGCTCAGAGGCAGCTTCCTGCGTAGCTCCCACATACAGAAATGTTCCAATCGATCCAATCTTCAAACAGAACCTCCTGCAATTCTCACAGGCGTTTTCTCTATTCTCTTTCCCATTTCAGCTGTCAGCAGCAGATTCATACCCCCCCTGCAGGACATGGCCTCATTTCCACCCCTGCAGCTTTGTTTGCGATGTGGAGGTTGGAGGTGATGTGGTCAGGAGGTAACGCCAGACCCCAGAGCTCCCCAGCAGCAAAGGGATGTGGGGTAGCAGCACTGCTCCCTTGCCTGATACCTGGGGCTGTAGTAGCACTGGGGAGCAGAGGGAAATAGCTGACATTCCTGCTCCATGCTCTCATTTCTCAGCCAGGCCCTGCATAGCCAAGCTCACCTGCTTCCCATGGAATTACTGAGGGAGAGTGACCCTTTCCAGTGATGCCACTGAAGGCAAGGGAAAAGGAAAGAGAAAAGGAGAGGATAAGGGAAAGGGAAACGGAAAGGCAAAGGGGAAAAGAAAGGGTGTCAGTGCTTTACCCCCACTCTGGCGCTGCTGGCCGGCAGCTGTGCACAGCTCCTCCAGCATCTGGAATCTCTTGGCCACCAGTTGGGATCTTGCAGGATGTGTGTGCTCATGCACACACTGGCTGAGCCGTGGTATGCTCGGCAAAGGGAAACGTGTTTGTGGCCAGAGGAAAGGGGAGGCTGTGGTGCTCTGTGCCGCCTGTGCCCCTTGTGCCTACTGTACCTGCTGTGCCACTGTGCCCCTTGTGCCCGCTGTGCTGCCCATGCTGCCTGCGCTCGGATCTTGCTCCAGGCCTCCCTCTCCTGTTCTTCTGCCCGCGCTGAGCAGTATGGCACATCCTACCTTGGGGTGTCTCTGTCTAGGGGAGAGTGTTGAGGGCTGCCGGGGCTTTTGGGCTGGCACAGGTGAACCAGTGGGCCAAGCCCCGATTTCCACTCCTGGCCCCACTGCTCCATTCATGGTTCCCAGATGTTGGAGGCAGCAGCCAGCATGAGGAGCATTCTTGCAGCAAAGCCTGTGAGGAGCCCAAATTCTGGGGAGATGCACAGCGGGGAGAGGCTTCTGCCAGCATCACCTCACACTGTGGGAGTGGTCCCTCTGCCATCCTCAGCCAGCCCGGCACCCCCAGCAGCTGCTGCTCTCCGGGATGTCCAAAGTGCAGAGTATTCAATCGCTGGTTCCAACCACAGCACGAAGGATCCTGGGAAAGTGAGGAAAACTCTGTAGCTCTGCAACAGCCACCCTGAGGGCTGTAAGGCAGCTGGGCACTGAATCTGGAGTATGCATATTCATGGGACAGTTTTCACCACCCCAGCTATGGCACAAACCATGCTTACCTTGTTGGGACGAGGGGTTCTGTGGCACGTGGACTGCTCAGCTGTAAAGAACATAGCATAATTGCACCCTAAGTGTTGGAGGGACTTCATGCTGCTCAGTCCCTGCTGTCATTCTCTGCCCCATGGGGCCCTGGGCTTCTCCAACCCTGCTCAGGGAATATGTTCCAGCCGGCTGCAGGCACTGGAGCAGGGCAGGAGCAGCTGGAACACCGCAGCTCCATCCTGGTGCTGGTGAGGATGGAGCAAGCCCTGGCTGTGCTCTCCCTGGCCGGGGCCGCAGCCTATTTCTGGAAGCTCTGGAGACTTGCAGGGAGGAGCTGCCCTTTCTTTCTCTTCATTCACAGAAGATCAATTTGATTTGAGTGTTTGTGCAGGGGGGTTATTGTTGTTATTAATATTTATTCATGTTCTGTCTTTTATTTATGGCATCAGAGCAGCGGAGCCGAAATGCAGCAGGGGCAGAGAGGAAGCTTCAGGCTTGGCTATTTGGGGAGCTAAAGCAACCAGGATGCAAACATGGTGAGGATGTGTCTCTCCGCCATGAAATGTCTGTTCTTTGCATGTAGCCAGGTTTGGGGATGTGGATGGAAGGGGAGGAGCTGGAAGGTTTTCCCCTGGACTGCAGCCTGGCTCCCCACCGCCTGGTGAGGATGCCCCAAAACCTGTGGTTTTCCAAGATACTGGGCTCCAAGACTAGGCACCCAAAAAAGGGCCAGCCTGGTTCTGACTGGGGATGTTCAGCCACTCAGACCCTGTGCACCAGCCCTGTGGATTCCCAGCCTAACCTCCTCCTGTCTGGGTGGCTGCCACCTCCCTGATCCACGTGTCCTATGTGACCAGGTCCCATTTATGGGGAGTCCCTGGTTGTGCAGCAATCTCTGCACCAATCTCCCCAAAACACAAGTGGAGCAGTTCTCACCAGGAGCAGCAAAGGGCCCAGGAAAACCAGGCTCGATAGATCCAACTTCTAGGAGAATTTGACCCTCTCTGCTATAGTGAAGTGCTGGCACAGGGTGCCCAGAGAAGCTGTGGCTGCCCCATCCCTGGCAGTGTTCAAGGCCAGGCTGGACACAAGGGCTTGGAGCAAGCTGCTCCAGTGGAAGGTGTCCCTGCCCGTGGCAGGGGTTGGAGCTGGATGGGCTTTAAGGTCCCTTCCAACCCAAATTATTCTGGGATCCTGTGGTGCAGGTTAGACCTTGACCTCTCTGGTGAAACCAATGGAATGCAGAGGGCAACCTGGTTTACAGCCCATTGCAGATGGTGACACTGCTTTGGATGTCCCAGTTGGCCAAGGGCCTGGCCTGCCCCATCGCATCAGGGATCAGTGGGATGCTCCCATGGGCTCAATGCCACATACAGCCTTGGTCACAGCTCCTGTGTCTCTGCTGGGGCCTGCAGCCTTCCTCGGGGACCCTCTCACCTTCTTCAAGCACAAGTGGGGAAGGCAGGAAGGACAGGACTTTCCCCATGGGATCAAGGCTGGATCTGGGCTGTGCTGATGTGAATCATTGTGGCAGAGGGATCAGTGAGGCCAATGCAAGCACCAAACCTCCTCCTGTGCTCTCCACTATGGAAGGGGTTAGTGCAGGCAATGGCATTACCCTGGCTGGTGAATATCTCCGGAGCCACGCCAGCAGAAGGGTCACCAGGGGAACACATCAGGTGTTCCTCTTCCTGGGGCTGCCTTTCCTGTTACTTGCCACATCCTGTGATGCTCAGAGGAGCTTCCCAAGGTTGGATCCCCCTGAGTGCAGGCAGTTTGGTGGGGACCTGACCAGTGTGATGCTGTGGTGCTGTGGTGCTGTGGTGCTGGGCTGTCAGGGCTGCTTGAGAGCAGAGGCAGGAAACAAAAGCAGGCTGAGATGAGCTGTGCTGTGCTTGCCAGTGCTGGAGCTACAGCATGCACCGGGACTGCCACGTCTGTGAGCAAGAAACAACAGCACCTAAATATACTCCTTTCCACTTGTCCCCTTCTCCTCCTTCCACATACAGCCCAGAGGAAAGGAGAGAAGGGGTTCCTGGGGAAAGGTCTGGGTGAATTCTGGGAATCATCCAGAGAGCACAAAGCCTGGAGCTTGGCTGCTCCCAAGGAGGATGGGGTTGAGTTGGGGTCCCTCAGTGAAAGGAGCTGCGAGTCCTGGGGTGTCTTAGCAAGGATGTCCTTCTGCTGCTGTACTTGAGCTCCTCATCTCACACCACCAGCACTCCAGCTGGGCATGAGGCTCACATCCTTTCAGAGCAGTGCATGGCAGGGATGGTCCTGCACCATGTCCCATAGACACCACATTTCACAGCTCCTTAGGGAAAAGAGCCACCAGAGTCACTGGGAGGAGAGCACCGAGGTCCTGCTCAACTGAAGGGGTTGGAGGCACCACTCTAGCAAGTTGTGCTAGTGGGGAGGACAGTGGGGCCATCCACTCCACAGGGACGTCGAAAGCAAATCAGAGGTCCCAAGCTCCACCCGCAGGACTCAGTGACATGTGAAAGTGTTTATTTCATTGGATAAACAAAATCCCAGCAGAGGTGGTGGAAAAAATCCTCCCCAACAGCTGGGGACCTGGTGGCTCCCATTCCTGCAGCTCTCTTCTGCCTGGGGCCCGGTGTGCAGGAAGTCCATGGCTTCCAGCCCCTCCAAGGAAGCAGCAAAGACTGGGAAAGGGCAGTGATGAATCTGTGAACAATTAACACAGCACCAGACTCTGCTCATTTAACCTTGACACAAAGCTGGGTCTGGCAGTGTTTCTCCAGCTCAGTGCCAGCGATGTATGAGCAGGCTTTGGTTTTGAGAAGAAAATGCAATAAAGGAGTTGAAATCTCTTTAAAATAGTGGGATGGAGTGGACACAGGGCAGAGGAGCAGCAGGTAAATCCCACAAAACAGCATTATGTGAAAGTGCTCATTGAAATCTTGACAGCTAAAGTAAGACTACGCAGAGAATCTCTGTGCCTCCTTCTTCTGGAGATGGCTGGCAGAGGACCGCTGGTGTCACACACCTATATTCCCATGATGGGACATCAGACCATGGGGCATTTGCATGAAGAGAAGGGCACAAGGCACTTGGGATGTGCTCTCCATCAGAAGAGCTCAAGGCACTTGGCATGTGCTCAGAGGTGAAGCCTTGGAGAAGGGGCTGCTGGGGTGGGACTCGCGCTCAGCTGCACTAGCCAGGAACAGTTACGTGACTTTCCCAAGCTCCCCAAGTGACTCATAGAGGAGGCTGAAGCAGATGTCAGAACCCTGACTATGGGTCTGACTGGTCTTGGGACCTCCCAAATCTTTGGAAGAGTAGATGTGCTGAGAACCAGACTCAATGTAAGTGTCCAGGCTTTGGAGCAAGGAGAGGAAGGAGGTAAAACTGCTTTGAGGTGGTGAAGGGCCCCGTCCAGAGTTCAGTGAGAGGGTGTATTTTTGGACTGCCTTTGCTCATGAAAGCAGCCAGATGGAGAGGCTGTGGTGCCGGGGCAGATGTGCAGCAATGCTCGTTCCAGCCCTCCTCACACGATCCCACGCCTCCAGCCCAGCAGAGAACTCCTGGAGGAGCTGTTGAGAAGACATCAAGCACCTTTGCTGCTTGGTGAATTCCTGGCTTCTCCTCTGATTCATGCTAGGAATGGGTCCAGAGAATGCCAGCAAGGGGGAGTGGGGGTAATTCATAGAGAGGAAACAAGGCTGAGAACAGCCTTCATTTCCCACTGGCTGCAAAACAGCACATACATATATATATGTATAAATATAAATATCTCCATGTATATATAACATGTCTGGAAACTCACAGGGAGATCTGGCCAACACGGCTCTCCATCACTGCACCAGGCACTTTAACGGAGGCAGCTCTGCACAGTAAGACCATGTGGGGTGGGATGGGATGGGATGGCAGCTCCCAGGCTAGACAACATCATTTGGCCCTCGCTGGGCTCCCAGTCACTCCCACCAAGGACTTGCATGTGCTAGAGCAGGCAGCTCATCTCCCATGCTCAACTCCTACACAGACCTGTGCTTCCTGCCCTGTGCAGCAGGACCCAGCACTGAGTCAGCCCAGTGTTGGGCCCAGCAGAGCTACAGCTGGGAGAGTGAAGCCTGGACTTGGTGGTTGCTGGGCTGGCAGTCCCTTTGGCTGGGAGATGAGGGAAACCGGGACAGAGAGGACAGGGGATGGTTTCCAAGGAGGACACTGTTTATGATGAGAGTAGTGAAGCACGAGCACAGGCTGCCCATGGGGATGGTAGGTGATCTCCTATCCCTGGAAGTGTTCCAGGTCAGGTTGAACAGGACTCTGAGTAACCTAATGTAATTGAAGGTGGCCCTGCTCATTGCAGGAGAGGTGGGTTAGAATCATAGAATGCCAGAGTGGTTTCCTAAGATCTCATCTCAGTCTGCCCTTGGGCACGTTAAAGCCATTGCCCCTTGTCCTGTCCCTACAAGTCCTTATCCAAAATCCCTCTCCCTTTGGTCTGTGGGAATTGCTTTATTGTCATATGGTTTGGAGCAAATCCATCAAGACTGCTAGATCTATTGGGGTACAACATCTCAGCTGCAGCCAATGAGACTTGGCACTGACACAAAAGAAGTTTGCCCTTCCCTGTATTGCACCTGCAGAGCAGAACATGCTCTTTATATCATGAGTTAACACAGTTCCCTTCCCATGCCTGCAGCACGTGCTTTGCTCAGCTTGAGACACTTCCGATGGATGGGAAAGGTTGGTAGCCCCATTTCCCTCTTGGTGCTTTAGCCATGAATCTTCTCAGCTCCCCTGTGGCCATGGGGCTGGGCAGGGGAAGGTGGAGTCTGGAAACATCCTGGGGATGGACAGAAAGCCAAGAAAGTTTCCAAGATGGAAGCCATCCAGCATAAATACAAGGGTTGGGCATGTGTGTGGTCTCCATGAATTAAAGCTACTAATTGGCTTCAGAGTGCTATTAAATGACTATGGTAAGGCCTCATATCTGAAGGTTGCACACGTGATCAGGGTCCAAGGGATGCCTGGTCCTTGGTGCCCATTGCTCACTGTAGGGTGAGCAGCCAAGAACAATTCTTCATGACATGCTCTCTGGAGTTCTCTCCCCTGCTCCCTCCCCACCTCCTTCCAGTGCTATCTGCCCCTGCCAACACACACACTCCTTTGAAAGCTCACTGGCAGAAGAGGAAATCCTTCAAAAGTACCAGGAGTCCTTAAATCCTGTCAAAATCCATCAGCACTCCCTCCGGAGCATGCCTCCTCAGAGCCTGGCCTGACCCTGGGATCCAGGCTGGTCCCTGCAGCACTGGGAATGAGCAGAGAGGAATTCTCAACTGCTTGGTCATGTTAGTGCCCTGCTCCAGCCTTGCACCCAGCAGTGCATCACTGGTGCAGGCTGGGCACTGTGGCACCTGCTTCCGAGAGGAGCATTCCTGGGATGTGCCGGCTGCCGGCAGAGCTCATAGGGACCAGTGGGGCTCTGAACACCGAATATTGGTAGGGCTGTGGAGGAGGTGGGGAAGGGGCCAGGGGTCTCATAGTGGGGGAGTAGGATGGTCAGGAGGGTGTCTGCAGGGCAGCTGTTACTTTCCTCACCTGTAATTAAAGGAGCAGGACATTTTGCCTGGGGAAGTTGTGAATGCTCTGTCACTGGCAGTGTTCAAGACCAGGTTGGACATAGCCTTGGGTGGCATGGTTTAGTGGGAGGTGTCCCTGCCCATGGCAGGGGGGTTGGAACTGGATGATCTTAAGGTCCTTTCCAAAACTAACTATTCTATGAGTCTATGATTCTATGTCAGTGAAGATCCCTCACTCAGACACAGTCTGCTGTAAATCTTCAAGGGCTGGGCTGCCAAAGAGATCGAAAAGGGGTTAAGCACTCATTTCTTCAAGGCTGACAGAGCCCAGTGCATGTAGCCTGGAGGTTCTCCAAGAGGCCTGATGGTTTATGTCTTTGGGATGTTTTTGTCTTCCTTCGGTTGTATTCAGTGCTGGTATTGTGTTTATATCAGCAAAACTCTGGATTATTGCCTTTTTTTCAGCAAACATCTGTTGCTTCTTCTTGTGGACGCCTGTACCACTGCATCCTGCCAGTGGGGAGAAGCTCTGAGCAGGATATGGGTGGCAAACATGATGCTACATGGAGCTTGGCAGAGAGCTCAGCCTGCCACTGTTATGAGTGACACACAGCAACACAGTGGCTCCGACCTGGCTGCTCCACCGGCTCTGTTGAGCGAATTAGTTGAAGCTCCCTGCTTTGATGGATAGCAAAGCCACAGGTTAGAAAGCATGAGCAGAAATAGCTTGTGAAATGTATTCTGGTGGGGTGTCAGAGCAGCCCTTGCCTAGAAACATGGTGGGAACACAGCCTGGAGAACAGGGGCTGGGTGCAATTCTCCTTGGCTGGCAGGTGGTTGTGTGCCATGCTGTCCCATTGTCCCTCCTGGGTGCTCATCTGCTTGGAACTAACGCACACATGAGACAGAAGACCCATTGCATTTGTGTGCTGGCAGTGAGGGCACTGCTTTCTCGTGCTCCCCAGGCACCTGGCCCCTTGCTAGGAGATGGCACAGCCTCATCTGCTGGGGCTCCCATCCCTGTCCAGCTTCCAGTGTCAGCCCCATCCCTCCCCCAGCTCACTGCCTGGTCCTCTGCACACAGAACCTGTCCCTGCACTGTGTTCCCCATCACCTGCGCAGCATCACCTCCCCTTCCCCTGACCAGCTACCAGGGCATGAAGCTGCCCGCAGCCCAGGGAGCCCATCAACCCTCCCGGCCACACGCAGCCTCACTGCCATCCTTTGCTGTCCACCAGCATCCTGAATTGAATTGGAATGTGAGCAAATACAGACCTCACCTGTACTGCTCCCAGCCCAGTCTTCACTGAGCACTGAAGAGGGGCTGCTGGCAAGCAGGAGCAGATTTGGTCAACTCCAGATTTATTCAGGAATTCCAGCCAAAGAGGTGACAAAGGTGCCAGAGAACTCCCCCCCACTCCCTCCCCGCCTTTTCACCCCAGTATCTCTCACTGAGCAACTCCCCATATTTCCCAGTCACTGCTCCTCTTGCTCCATTGTTTTTCCTTCCCTCCTGATTGCTGGTACCTATCCCTGCCTGACAGCCTATCTCTCCCTATTCCTTTCTTTCTGCATTTACTGGACAAAACCTGTTTCTACAGAAGAAAATGTAATCAAATCAAAGGAGAAATGGAAATAAGCACCTCAAAACTTGCTAGACAGGCATTTTCTGTGCAAGATCAAGGGCCAAATTATGCTTTCATCAGGCTGGAGAAAAATCTGGACTATCTTCCCTTGAATTAATGGCATTACTTTGTAAGGAGAACAGAACTTCATTCATTCACGCCGTACAGCAGCACAGGAGCCATTAATCCTTACAGCTTCCAGTCACGTCTTCCCTGGCTCGCAGCTCCAGCAAGTCCTGCATGGGAAGTCCCAGCTCATTTTCTCTCATCCTTGCCTTGTCAGCTCATGACAGACAGCACCTCATCCCAATCTCAAGCATAGAAGCACACTGAGTGATTACATCACCTCCAAACCCGCTCCAATAAGACGAAATGGAGCTTGCATCCAGTTGGAATAACTTTGTGCTCCCCAGTGGGCTCTATCCCTTTGTGCTTGGTGCTCAGGGACCAGACCCTGATGTCTGCTGTGAGGCATTGCACTGTACCCCCCTCATTGACTTGAGGGATCCCTGGTCCAGGCTCCTGCCGGGATCTCTGCTAGGAAGTCCTGGCCTGCTGTAGTGGATGCTTGGCACTGTGACCAAGGAGGCGCTCCCTCACTCCCAGCACACAGCAGAGCTGTCAAACCATCCTCCCAATGCCAGTTCACAGCCCTGATATGATGGTGTGTGAGTGCTGGAAACTGATTTTCCTCTGTGTTATTGAAGGGAAGGGGGAGAGGTTGCTTCAGATGCCTGCCACCTTCAACCATCTGGGCTGGCCTCTGCCAGGTGCCCTGAAGCACCATCAGGTTCACCTTAATGTAAATCAATTTCCCTGACCAGCCTAGCCTGGGATCCCCCTACATTTCCTGCCCGTGCATCCTGAGCTCTATTGAGGCTCAGCCCAGGTGTATTGCCCTCCTAGCATGCTTTCTTCTGGATGGACCTTAGCTATGGGTCCAAAAGTTGCCTCCAGTCCTCTCTCTGGCTGCTTTTACTGCTGGCTGGGCTTCCTGATGGACCTTGAATGTGGCTTATTGGTCCCTGGAGCAACTCTACCTGCTGCTTGGTGCAGCTACCCCTGTACTGCTATTGCCCTTGGCTTATACTTCACCTCAATCTTGCTCTTGCTTCTCCCTCGAAGTGGTGTGGCTTCTTCCCTGATCACTCATCCTGCTCCTGGACTTCACTCCTGGTAGCACAAGTGCTAATATACTTTTTACTGCTGTAGGGATTTTGCTAAAAGCTATAATCTAAGTGCAAATGAGTAGCGGTATTGATGACAGAGAAGGTGGTACCCCTTAGCATTAAAGTTCTAATCTGCTTAGAGATGTGTTCAGATATAGGGCCAAGCTTCCTTAAAGCTCAAATTGGCATCTAAATTTGGAAACATGTCTTTGTTGTTGCAGGAGGTCTTTTCCTGCTTTCCAAAAGGAAGCTCTAAAATGGACAGCAGACAGGTACCACACTGGTTGGATTGTGCGTTGGAGCGATACCACCAACATGAGGAGTGAGGTGTGCCCGTGCATCAAGGTGTATGCTGGACCTGCTGGACAGGTGATGGATGGCCACAGAAAGCTTAGCCTGGAGCTATCTGACTCCCTGTGTGGTGCCTCCAGCACATGGCTAAACTGTTGGGGAGAACCAGCACCACAGTGATGTCCCCTTCAAGTCAGCAGCATCCCCAGGAACATGAAGGTCATATTTTAGGAAATATGGTTACTGAACAACCCAGTGCTAATGGGAATGAACCCCACACCCAGTAGGGAGCCTTTCCTCCAGGCCAGCCGGGGGCATGTGTGAGTGAGCCAGCTTGGCACAACCAGCACCTGAAGTCTCACTGAACACACTCCAAAGCTGTCTGAGATGCACAATTACTTATTCAGATTGAGGGCAGCAAATCAATGATGGATTTGCTTATCTGGACACTTAAATCTCAGTGTATGTGCATTGAAGGTCAACAGGATGCTGCTGGGCAGCAAGAAATTCTCTTTATGCCTCTGAAGAGCCTAACGGGGATGGTAAAGAGAAGAGCAAGCTTCTCAGTACTGACAGGGTGATAAAGTCTGCCAAAGAAATGGCCTTGCTTCCTTATAGGACCTCCCTTCCCAAGACATAGAAGAGAATATGCATCAAAACACCTTTGCCCTTGGGATGTGGTGTGGGATTAAAACAAGGGCAAGAGGAGCAGGCAGGCTGAGATTTGTGTAGGAATGCCAGTGGTTTTCTGGGTACCAAAATGAGCTGTGAAAGGAAAGCTGCCTGCCAGCCCCTGCAGAAGGTTGGGCTGCAGATGGGCAGCAGGCAAGCAGGAACACTTCCTCGCATTACATCCCTGGGGCTGCTGTGAGCCCCCAGGTAAATAAACAGCTCCAGCTTCCTGCCAGCTCTTAAACCTCTGCAATAAGAAAGTTTTCAAATAAGAAAATCCAGGGAATTCCTGCTGTTTGCTGTCTTAGTGCAGGGAAGTGCTTGGCATGGGAAGGAGCAGGAATTATGCCAGGCCAAAGGCTGCTGTAGCGCATCTGGAGCGGCTCCATTTGAGAGTGCTGATGTTACTGCAGAGAAATGGAGCTCACCAGTCCACTGCCATGCTCTGTTCTGCTTCTGCAGCAGGTGTTACACGCCAGGACTTCTCTATTGTGCAAGCTGGAGGCTAGGGAGCAGAGGAGCTGAGGTACTTCATCTCAGCAGCCATCCAGCTGAACCTGTGGAGGTGGGTTCCTGTGAAGAAAGGAGCTAAATGGGCTTTGACCCAGCGCCTTCCATCAGTTCCCCCATTTGGAGCAATCTGGTGTTGTCCCACCCCTGCAGATCTGCTATAAAATCAGAGGGAGGGTGGAGGACAGTATCCCCTGAGCCCCACAGTGCTTTCTTTCCAGAGCATAAACTCACTTTGCCTTGATAGAGCTGGGGCTCTGTGAAAAATCAATGGGAATAAGCCTGAGCAACCTGCTGAGAGCCCAGCACCGTGCTGGGGAGCAGGAGCCAGCCCTCCACGGGCTGTGAAAACCTTTGGCCTGGGGTCAGCCTGATGGAGCATGATCCTTCTGCTCTTCAGAAGCAGTCCCCACTTAAGGCAGCATGCAGTAAATGCCTCTTCCCGCAGAAGCCCCTCAGGGCACCAGCAGATTTAGCCCAAGAGGGTGGCTCTTGGGTTCTTGTTGGTTTTCATTAAGTTCAATTAGCTCCTACATGAGAGAAGCCTCACGCAGCTGGAGTGACCCTGTTGATTTACACACATTCCTCCAGACACGCTGGGCTTTATGCTCTACTGGCATTGGCGTTTTTGCAGTCTGGACTTGGGCTGGGAACTTTTCTTGGGTGGACTCTAGCAAAAGAGAAGGCAAGGAGTAAAAATAACTTCTTTTATGGGCTGGGTTGATTGTTCTTACACCGGCATCAATCCAGGCCGGCTCTATTGATTTTTAAGGAGTAACTGAGTTTGTACTGGTGTAACCGTATCCCCAGAGCTGCGTGAAATGTTCACAGCAAAACTGAACTTGCATGGAACCAGCAGAGCTTTGCTGTTTTGGGGTCTCATTACAAATTTGAGTCTCAGACTGAGCTTGTCAAAGGATTCCTCGAGGTTCATGAACCTTTCAGTCAAGCCTTGGCCTAGAGTCAAGCCGAGCCTGAGCTGATTTATAGCTTTGTATGGAAATAATGTGGAATCAGTGGGTTTTTGTTTGATCTCGAACCTGAAGCGCGATGCTTGCAGCCGAGTTTGGCTTTTGAGAGGTCAGTTCTCTTTGACAGTGAAGCTCTATCCTGAGCCTGCAGTGGGAGCTGTGGGAGATGATGTCTAGATTAAAACCACTCATTTGCAAGGGTAATGAGGGTGGGGAGTTTTTACACAGCTCTCTGAGTATGGAAGCAGCAAGGTCTGAGCTGTGCTGCTGCTCCATGATCCAGGCTGGGTAAGAAATCAGATGAGATTCACTGGAACATCAGGACGTGTAAAAATCATTGATTCAGCTGGTTGCTGGAGTGAGCTAAATGCTGCTAGTGCTGATCCCTAGCAGTCCCTGTGACTGCCTCTTGGAGAGGCAGGTGATAGGAGTGCTCCTCTGATGTTCCACTTCGCACTGCAAAGATGGGGTGGCTCCTGTTGGTTGTATGTTGTCTGTGGGACTGAGATTCCCAGGCAGTGGTTGACAGTGTGGTTTGGCAGCATGGGGCCAGTAGCACATCCTCCTCCTGGCCACTGCCCAATGCAAAGCACTTGTGGCAGCCCCTCAGCTGTGTGGAGCCACACTTCAAGTCTGCCTGTGTTGTTTCTTTGGGATGAAGACAGCCAGGAATTATACCTTCCCCATCACCCATAGCACTGCTGCAGAAATGGCCATGGTTTGATGTTATCTGGCTCCATGAAGTGCAGTGTGACCCATGATGTGAGCCAAATCCTGCTGTGACACAGCTCCACAGGCTCAAGGGTTTTGCCTGGGTTTGTATTTGACCATGTGGATGAGACCTGCAGTCTCTTGGCAGCAAGTGGAAAAGCCTGGTTGTGCAGAAGGAGGTGCTTCTGCAGCAAATTGAGGACAACAGCAGTCCTGGACTTCATGCCACCATGGAAACCTGTCCTCAAAGGCTTGTGGGATGGGGAAAACAGCATCTGAGCAGCTCCCAGTCATATGGCTGGGACATCCAGTTGCAATTGGAACCTTGCATGCTCCAGCCCTTGCCAGAAAGAGCTGGCCTGACTGCATCCCCAGGCTTGAGGCCCTGCAGAAGGCATTACAATATCCCAGGCAGTGTCTGAGGAAACAGTTGTGTTCGGTGAGGGAGGTAACACACTGGCACAGTTTGCCCAGAGAGGTGGTGGATGCACCATCCCCAGAGAAATTCAGGGCCAGGCTGGATGTGGTTCTGAGGATCCTGATCTGGTTGAAGATGTCCCTGCTCATCTCAAGGGGTTGGACCAGATGAGCTTTGGAGGTCCTTTCCAACGCAAACTATTCCATGATTCTGTGACCTCCCAGACAAGGGGCTGGAGGTACAGAGTCAGACCATCCTTGCCTGCTCATGGGCCTTTGTTGTCAGCAACTGTCCTGCAGTGATGGAAAAGATCCCAGAAATGGCACCCAACATCAGAGGATGAAAACCCAAACCTTCAGTTCCCAATCTTATTTAAGCAGTATCACCAGCCACATTCCCACAGGACTATTTAGTTGTGCTCCTTGGTTGGCTGGATAAGTGTTCAATAACTGTTTGTCAAGCTGTTTGAATAATGTGTTCACCGTGCACTGGCTGGTTCACTGCAGTCTCATTTGAGTGTTTTGGGGACTGAGATTCACTGGCAAAGCTGTGCTTTTCTAATCTTAGGCTAGAGAGCAACATGTAATTTTCCTGGGCAATCACAGCTAATGAGTGCAGTTCAAATGTTAACTTTTGGCCAGCCATGCACAGAGTGCCGAAGCCAAAATGAGATGAATTGAAAATCATGTGAAGGGACGACACGCTCACAGAGATGGCCCAAGTGAAAACTAGAGGTTAAATTCAGTGGATAAATAACTCATTGTGAGCTCTTTGCTCAGCTCTACTTAAGTGGTCGATTATGTGGGTCTTTAGTTAATTGACTTACTGCGTGGCTGGCGTGGGCTTCTGGCTGCTGCCTCACTCCCTGCACGTTTTAGCTATTAACTCAGCTGTTTGATGGAACAAGCAGGCTATTGTCTGCTCCTTTGCTGGCTAGGTTGGTGTTGGGTTGAATGTTGGCTCTTGGGCTAATTGAACACATGTGCTGGCTGCATGGGGGCTTGCTGGGCCCGTCACTGGCTCTTTGTTCCATTGCCCGCCTGGTGTGGCAGTAGCCCAGTTTGTCACCGATCGAATGCTTGCCTATCTAATTGCCTCCTTTGCCTTTCCTGGTTGCCATTTGGGGTTGTCATTGACCCTCCATAATGCTTGGGCTCCTGAGCCTCAGTGAGGACTCCTCCTCCTTGGCAAGGTCTGTGTTCAGTGGATCATCTCTAGGACATCTGAGGATTGTCACCGGGAAGGATGGACACTTTCTGGAAGTGTATTCCCAGCTGTAGCTGTGTTCTGCAGCCCTGGCATGGCTCCATCCTGACCTTTCAGTATTTCCATTGAATTCCTTATTGATTCTGCTGGGAAATGTGGCACAGGAGATTTTGGGTTAGAAGTAAGTGGGATGCTGGCTCAGAGGGAAAGCAGGAAAAGAGGAAGGAAATGAGGGGATCAGAGGAGAAGACCTGGGCAAGAAACTATCTTGGGAAGTCTATTAAACTCCGTTGATTGTGATGAGCCTTCTTCATGCTCTTTTGTTGGTGTTTGTCCCTGATCTGACTTTAATTTTGGGGTGAAAAAATATTTTTCCACTGTGGTAAGAGCCATTCCTTAGCTGGACACACTGGGTAGCTTAGAAATCAGTGTCATGCAGGGAAAGGGGTGTTTGAGAGCAGAACTAGAAGCCAGTTAAGGGGAATTCATAAGGGACAAGGATGGGAAGGAAGGACAGCCTTCCCTGTGCTCTTCCTCCGTGCCTTCCTGGGGCATAAACTGCTTCCTGGCTAGGGGATTGGAGGAAGAGCATCCCCCACATCTGGGCAATTCCTATTGCCCCAGTGGCCTCCAGCGGTGCCACACAAATGGTACCCTTTGACTCTTTTCCCTCTGCTCCAAACATGGGATTCTCCTGGTGAGCTGCAGCAGTGGGTTCGGGGCAGCAGTGGGTTTGATGCTGCAGTGCCCTCTGTACAACACTGCTTTCCAGTTCAGTGACAGAACACTGCTTTTTCCTGGGATATTCAGGCTTGGCTCCTCACAGGACAGTAGGATGCCTGTGCCCTTGAAATTGCTTGGAAATGTGATGGAGGAAAGGGGTGGGATAATGAGGTATCACTGAGGCCAAGCCTTCTGATTCAGAGCTTATCTTGGATTTCTCCATCTGTACAATGGCCAGAACCTCCTAAGTGAGTGAAACTTAGGAGTCCCTCTGAGCAGCCAGGCTCCCTTGTCACTGTCTGTATCCAAAGAGCAGCCTGGAGGCCCTGGAGAGCGTGAAGCTTCTGGCTCCCACTGCAGACTTGTTGGTGATGCCCATCTTGGTGCATCTCTAGAGAGCCCTGGGCTAGGCAGGGTAGGAGAAGGGATGGGGAACAGCAAAAGGTCTCACTCCAGCCATTTGGATGCACCAGGAATGTACATGGGAAAGATTCTTACGTTAGTGTTCAACTCACCTTTTTCTCCCCACGCACCTCATTCTTCTCTTTGGCTGTTGCTGTGGCCTGTTCCCTAGCCCTGGCAGGAGCTCTCCTGGGGCACACTGGGAATATAGTGCCTGTCCGAAGCTCCCTGAAGGTCACCAAAAGGTAAGGGATGAGAATAGGACAAATTCTACACATTCTTGTTGCTGTCTGAAGCTTCTCCTGTCTTGGAAAATGCCCGCAGGGTCATCTTCTTGGAATCCTGTGGATAAACATGGGGCTTGGGGAGGGCAGATGAAATGAAGGTCGCTCAGGGGGTTTGGATTTGTTTGTTTAGCTCCTTGGAGAGGCAGTGAGGAGGAAAAGGGTGAGTGATGGGGTCATTCCCACTTCAGTGCATCTGCCAGGGAGGCTGCTGGTGGAGTTCTGTCCCTTGGTAGCACATGTTGGTGTGGCAGGTGAGGGTGGCTGTGCAGCCACTGAAAGGTGAGAGGGTTCATGTACTGGCACCAGTATTAGTGTGTCAGTTTAGATTCTGAGGCAGTGAAGCTGTGATGCTTGTCACAGGCACTGTGTCTGCACCATGGAATCCTGGATCTGTTTGGGTTGGAAGGTACCTTAAAGCTCATCCAGTTCCAGCCCCTGCCACAGGCAGGGACACCTTCCACTAGAGCAGCTTGCTCCAAGCACTGTGTCCAACCTGGCCTTGAACACTGCCAGGGATGGGGCAGCCACAGCTTCTCTGGGCACCCTGTGCCAGCGCCTCAGCACCCTCATTGCATGATGTGTGTATATTTGTGCATCCAGTTTCCTGGGGAGTACGTGAGCAACACGGAGCCTTCTGACATCAAGGGCTGGCTGAGCTCCTCCTGGGCAGCTTTACTGTGATAGCTTGTGCAGAATAAATGATCAGTGATTAAAACCAGATGGGATCTTCCTGAAGAAGGGCTTGAATTGGGATCCAGCAGCACCCAGCCGCTGGTCCAGCCAGGATGCAGCAGCTGGACCAGCTCCGCTGTTTTGCAGCCTGGTGGCACCCAAGTTCCCCTGATGCTGGTGTCTCTGCCCCCCGCAGCCCCTGCCAGGATGTTTGCTTTAGTTGTTTCCCCAGCACAGGCAGCAGCATGTGGCTCTGCTCTGCAGCAGCCCAGCTGGGCTACTCTGAATTACGTGCAGCTTCTTTCCAAACCTCGGAGCCATCCAGAAAGATACTGCAAGCATGGGGATGCAGGGGGAGAGCACAGGAGCCCGCAGGGTTTGTGAGTCCTCAGCCTGGCATAAGTATCGCTTACCATGGGCCTCCAAGCTGAGTTTTTTAGCCCCAGTGAAGTGAGGACAAGTATTAATTTATGGATTCTTGTTCTATAGCAAGGAAGAATTTTCTGGATGAAAGCTTTAATTAGATTTGTTTGGACCATATTCACATGCCTCCTGGGTTCACTTTCTGTGAATACTTTAAATAACAGTTTTATTGGCAGGAACATTTGTGCAAACTGCAAATTTGGGGTCAGTGTCTGAGCTGATATAAATCAGCGCAGGCCTCTCCGAAGCGGTGGAGATACACCAATTTACACTCACAGAAAGGCAGCCTCCCTAAATGAATATTGGGAAATTAGTCTTGGAACAGAGACTTGGAGTGAAAACCTCTAAGTGTTTGTACTGGGAATCTCATCCTGAGGCTGCTGCAGCTTTCAAATTGCAGCAGGGAGCATCAAGCACTGGTCGGCAGGGAGCCTGGCATCCACCTCACCTCCTCTGTCTCCCCAGACTGCAATGCTCCACTTCCAGCCAGCCCTTTCCATGCTGCTTACCTCCTTGTTACCACCATCCCGGGTGAACACCATGGTCTGGCCTGGCTGCCCCATGTGCATGCAGAGCTTTGGCCCTTCTGGGGCTCGATCCAGCACAGCTCCTGGGGGGGAGGCTGTTTGGGTGTTGTGTTTGAAGGCTTTGAGGGATGGAAACTCGGGGAGATGGGGCTGAGCAGATAGGGATGGATGAGAAAAACGAGGTGAGGGGCCCTCTGACTGCTGCCTCCTGGAGGAACTGGAGCATACCCAGAAATAATAAATGTCCAGCGATGATTTGATGAGAGTTGGGATGGAAAAACATCACAGAGGGTGTGTCTGAGACAAGCTCTCACTTTAAATTGCAGTGAGCTCTTGAACAAATGCTGGTGCATCTGCAAAGCTGTGCTCCACGTGGGCCAGGGCGCCCTGGACAGGAGGTGATTCCTCCCTAGGGATGCAGAACCTGCTCAGGACAGCTTTGGGCCGTGCTGCAGGTGAGGAGAGATGAGGTCAGGGATGGCTGCACTGCTGCAGGAGCACAGGAGGGAGCAGAGGTATTGGATGCTGTGCAGAGGGGATGCACTGCCTTAGCTCCCCACTGTTCCTGGGAGCACTCAGGATCACATCTGGTAGGGAACAGGTCCGAGCCTGGCATTGCTGGCAGGATGCTTCACTGAGTGCAGCAGTCTGCATCCAAAATGCTCCCCAGCACATCTGTCTGTCATGATGGAGGTTGTAAGAATGAGCTTTAATCCTAAAGGAAGAGGCATAATCTATTCCAATGTTACCACAGGCAAAATTGAGACACCAACCATGTTTCAGGTCTTTGTGGACAAACCATCCGTCACCGCTCTGGTCCCAGTCAGTGATGGGGCAGAGCTCCCACAGGCTGTGATCAGGACTGGAAGGGGGCTTGGGTGGGATGTGGGCATTTTGGGAGCATCATCACTCACAGCCTTTCAAAGTTCCCCTTGTGCTGTGCCTCTAACACAGGGCATCTCAGCTCATCAGCTCTTGGAGCCCTCCTTAGGCAAGTTCTGCATGTCTGGCTGGAGCCTCCAGCTCTAAACCTCCCTATGCACATGGACAGCTCTAAAGGCTCAGAGAGGGTTTTAATCTTTCACTGACTCAAGCAAATTGTTCTTGCTTCACAGGCCAAGTATCTCAGAAAGAAGGAGAACATCAGGTGTCCAGAGCAGACTGTCCAGCTCATGGCACACATGGATGACAGCTACTTGGTATAGGAGGTGAGGAGTGATTGAACAGCAGGAAAATCTGCAAAGAAAATATATTTCCTGATGTCTGCATGGGTCAACCTGGCAATTCCCTTCCTTGCCTGGCCCACTGCAGGCAGTGGTGGGAATGGGTTGCAGAAGCGCTCCAACTTCCTATTCCGTGATCCACTGCACATCCCAAATGTTTCCGATTCCAGCAAGTCTCAGTGCAGTCGGTTTTGGTGTGCTAGAGACTATTGATACTGAGGTGGATCCTTGAGCATCTTCCATCATGGTACAACTGTGCAGGGTTAAACTGTGAGCCCTGATGCCACTTGGTCTCAGCAGTGGCACTGGTGGCAGCCAGCCCTGGGCATGGAGCAGTGCTGAAATCATCAGAAAATCAGTGAGATTACCCCCATGTTCGTAAATACCACTCATGCCAATTAATCACCTTGCTGATCACACTGCTCTCTGTGGGGCTGGGGAGCTGCTTCCTGCCTCCCTGGGCAGCCAGAAACATGGGGAGCTACTTGGAGAAGGGAAATCTGCTTTACTATGGGGCTGGGGTGCAGGGGGATGAGAGGGGCTTGGGGAGGCCAGGCCAGGACTTGTCTGTTGCTCTCCATCCCCAGAAAACAGGAGCCTTCAGCCAAGGTCAGGCAGGTAAAGGGCTCCAGAGCCTGAGCACTCACCTGGAATAAGAAGGGCAGGAATGTGCAGTGACTGTGAGCTCACTGAAGGGATCTGGGGTGATGAGGTTGAGAGGAAGATGTGAGCACATCTAGGGGCCTTGTGGGGAGCAGGGCTCTTCTGGGAATGGGGCATTGCTCCTCAAAACAAGGCAGTAAAAGGGTAAAGCATCATCTCCATGCTCCAAGGCTTGATTGGGGCTCAGCAAGCAGCACCCAGCCAGCCCCAAAACCACCTCATAGAACAGTTTGTTTTTTCTCCATGCACAGCTCCTGCAGCATGGAGCAGGGGTGCTGCACATGAGCACCCGTGTGCAGATGGTTCCTGCATGCACAGTGGGGAGTATCCTGAACAGCCCAATCCAAATCCACTCCAACACCATTCTGGGAGGGAAGGCTGGATGCAGGTAGCCCTGCCCTCACACCCAATCGGGTGTGCCTGTGTCTGGTTTGTATCCAAAAAGGAAAAGAGAGAGAATAAGCCGCTCCAGAGTGAGGCTCCTCACATGACAGCATGCCAACATGAGTCTGGCATAAAATGGGACAGCAAAGAGGGAGCTGGGGTCTGCAGGGCTGAGCAGGCACTGGGGGGCTGCAATGCTGCTGTGCTTCTTGCCCCAGAGCTGCTGCCTGCCCACAATGCTGCCCTCGCTATGATGCTGCCCTGCTGAAAAGGAGCACTCTGTGGTGCAGGGTGTGAGGATTTATTCCCTCTTTCTCTCCCCACTGTCCCTCCATCCCTGGCTAAGCCACCAGTGAGGGGGTATCGAGCAGCCTGGAGCTTTGATGCACTTCAGTGGTGCAGGTGTGTGTCTCTAGTTGTGGGTTGAGTGGGCACATGGGGCTGGGAAAGGGAGCAGGAAAACATTAGGCTCCCTCTAAACCATCCCACCCTGGGCTCCAGAGAGCACCCTGGGTTTTGCCTCTGTGGAGCAGCCTTAGGGGGAGCAGCAGTGCAGCACATCCCGTGGTGCTTGGGGAAGGAAACACAGGAAACCTGAATTCCCAGGGAGCAGCTGCATCCCACTGCTCCTTGGGGATGTCCTTCTGGAGGCACCCTTGGGGTTAGGGATCATCTCCCAGTGTGCACTCCACTTGGGTTGTTCTGATGGCCTTGCACTGTGCGTGGGGGGTGTGTTTAGATGTAGGGATTCTCTACATGCTGTTTGGCTCTATCCTGTGTCCAGCTTTGGAATGGACCCCAGCAGGATGGAGCCAAAGGATCTGCTCTATCATGGCCTGGGGGTTTCACAAGTGCTTCATCCAGCAGCTGGCAGGTGAATAGTTATGAAGTAGGAGAGTAAACCAAATATTGGGTAGGAGAGTAAACCAAATATTGGGAATCAAAGGAACACAAATCTGGTATTCGCAGTTGTTAAAAGAGTAAGGAACTAGTTTCTTCCCACACAGGCAGGAGCAGTGTGTCCCCTGGGACAGAGGGGCAGGAGGTGTTGGACGAACCATCATTCAGCTCCATCCCAGCAGGGCCATGCAGGGCTTCTGCAGTCTGGAGCAGCTGCTTTGATTACACCCAAAATGCTCCTTTCATCCAGCATGATCCCATTCCTGATGTCTCTCTGGGAAAGCCAATGCTGTCCCTGTGTGGCTGAATCTGCTGCTGGCAGGGTGTAGGCCAAAACCTTGAGGTCCCGATGCAGCCTCAGGAGAGGGGGAAACCTCTGAGTGACTGCTCCCAAACGGGCTCAGCACTTCAGGGTGTTGAGAGCTCTGTGCCACAGCAGCAGCATCCCCACAAGCAGCACAGGAGGCCGGGCTCATGCTGCCGGGGTTTAGTTCTTCAGTCTCTTCATTTCCCTACGTTATCCATATCTCCCCTCCAGCGCCCGCATCTGCTGAGTCACGGACACAAGCTGAAGTTTTTCGCCTTCAAGTTTCCTTTCATGTGCTAAAGACCCCTGGCAGACTCCCATTCGCGATGCACCGCGTGTTTCCAGCTCCTCTGGTTTTCCCTCCTGGAATTAGATCTCCCGGTCTCCGGCAATTTGCGGGCAGCGGTCCTCGCCGCCTCTCCCGGCCCCGCGCCTGCTCTCTCTCGAGCGCCACCTTGTGGTGCTCTCTGTTATAACCTGATGGAGAGCGGCCCGGTGCTTTTCCGCCCGGTTTTCCGGCGTTCTCACCTGTCTCGGGTACAGCACCATTTCTCCCTCCCTCTCTGACAGGATGGCAAAGCTCCTGCCTGTGCTGCCTCTTCCCTCTGATTTCCTCCCCATGCATTTCCACTTCGCCATCTTTAATTTTTAAGACAGACAATGTCATTTGAAGCTCTTGTTCGAGGCAATGGTTCACCCCTGCTGCTGTTTCAGAGGCTGTGACCGATTGCTGAAGGAGTTTTCTCTCCCATGCCAGGGTTTCTTTAACTGCTTGCAGTCTGTCCCATTCACGCTGCAAAACAGTGAGAAACAGGATCAGCAACTCCATCTATATGTGTCTGATTTTTCACTAGACTTGAACTCCTGCTGCAGGGGCAGTCCCTGCCTCTTGGGATGCTGTGGACCTTTCCCATCTTACTCAACCAGTCCCATCCTCCTTTTTGCCTTTCTCCGAACCTCTCCTAATTCCAGGGTGTTCTTTCTAGGGGAGCAGCTGCTAGAGCTGTAGCTAGGATTTAAAGCCCAGACAAGCCATCAGTTAGGCAGTGGTGCTCTCTCTAGTAGGGAAAAGGAAAGAGAGAACAAGCCCAGTGTTTAATTTCCCATGGTGGGGGGTTGGGTGGGTTTTCTTGGTTTTATTATTATTATTATTATTATTATTATTATTATTGACCCCCACAGTGCCCCTCAGAGCAAAGCCTGTCATGCTGTGCTTGAATCAGGACTAGTTTTCCCCTTGCAGGCACACAAGTTTCCTCTCACATGATCAAGATGCAGGAGCAGATCTCAGTTGTGATGCACTGTGTTGTTCTGGCATCATTAATTTCCCCTTCTGGAATTAGATCTCCTGGGAGGGGAGGTTGTGCAGAGGAGCAGCTCCCCTCCCGCTGGCATTGGGCTGTTCTGAGGAAGGCAGACTGCACAGCTGACAGCTCTTGGGTTATTTATCCCCTCTCTCCATAGGTAGTTTGCATTCTGAAGGATTGAATGACTACGGGCAGTATAGAATCATAAGAGTAGTTTGGGTTAGAAGGGACCTTCAAAGCTCATCCAGTCCAAGCCCCTGTAATGAGCAGGGACATGTTCAGCTAGGTCAAAGTGCCCAGAACCACATCCAGCCTGGCCTGGGATGTCTGCAGGGATGGGGCATCCACCACCTCTCTGGGCAACCTGTGCCAGTGTTTTACCACTCTCACTGGACACAGTGTCTTCATTGTTTGCAGCCTGAATCTCCCTTTTTTAGTTTAAAGCCAAAAGCCTTTGTCCTATGGCAACAGGACCTGCTGAAAAGTTTCTCCCCATCTCTCTTAAGAACTGAAAGGCCGCAGTGATGTCTGCTGGAGTCTCCTCTTCTCCAGGCTGAACACCTCAACTCTCTCAGCCTTTCCTCATATCAGAAGGTGACCATGCTCAACCTGGAGGCAGAGAAAACATTAATGTGAGAGGGTGTAGGCAAATCGGAGTGTTCCTGGACACAGGTCAGCAGCATGGTGACCAAGGATGGGGCTTTACTTGTGGCAATGTTGGGAGGTGCTCAGTGCAGAAGAAGTGAGGGCAGCGCTGCTGGCTGGGTGCTGCTGCTGGCTGAGCTGGTGCAGGATGCAGGCCTGGGCATGGGCAGGGAAGTGCAAGCATGCAGAGTCTCAAGGGAGGTATTTCCCTTCTGCCCTCTTTGTGTGGCTGAAGCAGGGCCTGTCCTGAGCCCATGGGACACCTCAGCACACAGAGGAGTGAGTGCTTGTCACAGCAAGCACAACCTGTGTCACCCTCCAGAACAAGCTTCAGCAGGACCTAGCCACATTAGAGGATGCCTCCAAGCTGCCCAGAGATGGATGTTTGTCATGTGCAAGAGTGGCTGCTGCAGGAGCCAAAGGAGAGTTTGCTGGTGTAGAGAGGAAGAGGAGGCAGGGGTAAAGAAAAGATCAAATAAATCTTGTTCTTGAAGGGGGCCTTTTGGATTACATGAGTCTCCTTGGAGTGCAGTGCTTCTCACAGGGGCTGGAGTAGCCACAGTAGCTGTTTAACCCTAAGCAAGACCTGAACCACATTCAACAACAGAGTCTGGATTGGATATTAGGAGCAATTCCTTCCCCAGAGGGTGCTCAGGCATTGGAACAGGCTGCCCAGGGCAGTGCTGGAGTCACCGTCATGCAAGTGTTCACACACCATGTAGCCGAGGTCCTCAGTGCCAGTGGTTAGTGGTGGCCTTGGCAGTGCTGGGGTAAGGGTTGGACTTGATCTTTAAAGGTCTTTTCCAACCCAGTTGATTCTGTGATTCTAGAATAAGGGACAATGGATTCGAGCTTGAACAGGGGAGATTGAGATGAGCTTTTAGGCAGAAGTTCTTCCCTGTGAGGGTGCTGAGGCACTGGCATAGGGTACCCAGAGAAGCTGTGACTGCCCATCCCTGGCAGTGTTCAAGGCCAGGTTGGACACAGGGGCTTGGAGCACCCTGCTCCAGTGGAAGGTGTCCCTGCCTGTGGCAGGGGTTGGAGCTGGATGAGCTTTAAGGTCCCTTCCAACCCAAATCACGCTGGGATTGTGTGTTTCTAACATACTGGTTCCTAGTGAAAGAATCATGCTGGTTTCCAGGGTATTCAAATTCTATTCAAAACCCTTCAGACTCTCACGCGCTGCTGTAGATAGCCTGGAGTAGGAGGAGGGCATTGGAAAGAAGGAAGGAAGGGGGAAAGGAAGGCCGGAAGGTGGAGGAAAGTATCGCTGCTCCCGGCTGGCTCTCCGAGGCCGAAGGTGCAGTTGTCAGTCGTCCCCACGAGATGGCTCCCGAGGAACAGCAATGCTGAGCGATCCCACCGGATCGCCCCATCGCCAGCAGTTCTGTCACCGCATAGAGCCATAGATCAGGTAGGGTTGGAAAGGACCTTCAGAGCAACTCCCCCTGGTTTTGCATCAGGCAGGGGGTTCACGCAGGTATCTATGTTAGAAAAAGCTCTTTCTGAGCAAACGACCTCTAGAGATGGATATAGTGAAGATAAAGTGAAGGGGGTGTACTCTTTCTGCTTGATAAAAGCCATGCTGTGTCTGTCATGGAGTGCCCCGTGGCTTGCTGGAGACCTCAAAGTTTCTTTTGCTACCAGGAGCAACCCACAGTGAAATACAAAACTTTCCCGTCTCTTTCCCTTGTCTTGTTTAAGATTCTAGTTGGAGTTCTACTGGTGCTCATCTGGCGCTGGGCAGGCTGCTTTCTCCTCCTGCCCCTGGGGCCATGTCCCTGGAATGAAGGAGATGCCAGGACCTCAGAATGACTTTGGGAGATGGAGAACACCAGGAGCCAGGTCAGGGTGAGAAGCTGGAGAGGACATAGCAGGATAGCTTCATAAGGACAAAGAGCTCCAGCTCTGCATTAGCCAGCAAAGGTTAGGAAGGCAAAGCTGCTGTTTCTAAGTCCTCCTGAAAAACAATAAAAGCCATTTTTTGGTGTTACTGATAAGGAATCGACTAAATTCCTCCTTTCTGAGTCAGCATCTCTGCAAGAGATCATTCAGCTGTTCAACTAAAGCTTAGGGCACATGGGCTTTTGAAAGCATTTTGGTGCAAGTGCTTGGAAAATGCTATCGTTTAAATCCATAACAGCTCAGTTAGGAAACATGCCCCAGGCATTGCACATCAGCTCTTGGTGTCTGGCAGTATGTGTCTGGTAATGTTTTGCATCACCCAAGTCATAAATAATGTGACTCAAAGGCAACATCAAGCTGCCTGGGCTCGAGGCAGCCTCAGAGCATGGGCTAAAATGTGGTCCAATGTGCTTGCCCTGGTGGGAGAGGCAGAGCGAGGTGCAAAGGGATCCGTGCATCTCCTCCTCGGAAAGAAGTACCATGGCTTCTGGAGGGAGATCTGGGAGTGAACAGCTGAGTGCCATCAACTTTGTGACCCTCAGACAGCCGCGAACAGCAGGAGGTGCGAGTAAACCCCTTTCAGAGTGCGCTGTCGGTGGCAGCTGATGTTAAAGAGGGAGGTTTGTTAGAGCCCCACTCCTGACTCCCCTCCTTCTTCTGATAAAACATGGAGAACTGAAAAGTGCCACTGCAGTTACTGAAATGTTTCCACATGTCAAGGAATGGTTTGTATTAGAAGAGACCTTAAAGCTCATCCAGCTCCAACCCCTGCCACAGGCAGGGACACCTTCCACTAGAGCAGACTGCTCCAAGCCCCTGTGTCCAACCTGGCCTTGAACACTGCCAGGGATGGGGCAGCC
>JASSUY010033546.1:0-15717 GCA_032466535.1 Forpus xanthops
TTTGGTCAGTTTGGGTCAGGTGCCCTGTCTCTGCTTCCTCCCGGCTTCCTCCTGGCTTCCCCTCCTCCCTGGCAGAGTATGAAACTCAGAAAGTCCTTGACCAGCCTAAACATTTGAAGCCATAACTATAAACACTGGTGTTATCAGCACTGTTCCCAAGCTGAAAATCCAAACCACAGTGCTACACCGGCTACTACTTAAAGGGGAAAAATGACTGCTGATGCTAAACCCATGACATTAGCCACCCCTTATTCCATACCATTCATATCATGCTCAGATCCCACATTTTCAATATACCATCACATGTATATATATACATCCACACACACACACAGAGGGAGAGAGACCATCTGCTGAGTCCATTAGGTCCATGACATCCAGCTCCATCTCCTGTATCAGTCTTCAGAGCAGGGGAGGCTCTGTGCAGTGTTGGATCATTGTCTGCTGATGCTGATCATTTCTTTACGTAGAACTTGCCTGGTTTCGACTGATGCTGCTGAACCCATGACATCATTGAAGCGTCAATTAGAATTAAATGCTTCTCACGTGTCTAAGTTGTATGTGTGTATATAATGTAATTAAATTCTTGCTATCTCTAAATTTCTGTTAAAAGAAGTTTTGTTTTAGTCACTACTGTGGCTAAACCCAGGAGTTTTTAAGGACTCTCAAACAGGACAACATTTTTTCTTTCATGCCTGGTTCTAGAGTAGTGCTGTCATTAAAAAAACAAATGTTGGCAAAAGAAAATATGTTAATGAAACAGGAACCATCCACATGCCATGCACTTAGAATCTGTATCAATTTGCACAGCCTGCTGTCACTGAGCTGAGCCTTGTCACATGCGCTGCACCTGGTGTCAGTTGATACATCATACATAAACGTGCTGGTTTTTTTCAGTTCTTTGACAGATACCCAGAAGTTTATTTTAATAATTTTAATTTTATTACAAGAATATTGTACCCAGACTATTTGTTGACTTTGTGCATTGTTTTCACAGCAAGACTCTGCTTGAAAATCATTAAAGACTCAGTGAGTCTTACAGACACCATAATGCAAGTATGTTCTCATCTTTCTTCCCATAGGTGGTGGCCCCTGCAGAGTATGTAAACAGAAATGCAACTGAGAGTTGGCTGCAAGAAATAATGAAATAAATTGTTTAAACATCAAGAATTTGGGTGAAGCAGCCCATGTCCTGGCACTTATGTCCTTTCTGGGTTCTGTAAAAGGAAAGCCATACAGTATGCGGAACAAGATATCTCTTCTTCCTCCCCCTTTTAATAAGAGTTTATATATTTTATTACATCTTTACTTGGTTTTTTTTTTTACTTTGCACTTGAGAGTGCAGAACAAGTAGCAACATGGTCATACATGGTACTGTATATGTGAAGAATCTCACCATTATGTTCATTTCCATCAGTTATGTGTGACAGAAATACGTAGCTGCAGCTGAAAATGCTGGAATTACTGTTATTCTGATTCCTTTTTCTCATCTGTAAATATTAGAGGAGATGTATTTCATCTATTGCCTGTGAATCTACTAGGGAAACCAAACAGAGAAGTCCAGCAGCTTGTCCAAGTACAGAAACACATGGACAGAACCTGTGATAGATTTGAAGCTTTGAATGCCCTTTACATCAGCACTACTCAGTGCCCTTGCTGTTGTTCCCAAGGAGAGTAATTTGGAACATTTCTCTCAATCATTTAAGAACTAAGATTTGTTCCAGCAATTGTTGCAGTGGGGGGAAAACCCTATACTTTAAAAAGATGGCTGTTTATTATTTATTTTAAGATAAAACCTTGACAGATTTCACCTGGTATTTTAAAAAGATGCCTATCGACCTGTGTCCCTAAGAAAAGGCAAGTTGCTAGCATTTTAGGCCACCTCTCTCCTCAGTTTGATTGGTGATTTCTGATTACTTATAAACCACATTCACACACCACCACCACCACCTCACCCTCATTTAAGAAAGTATTGATCTCATCCCAAAATTTGACACAATTCTGGCAATAATTGAGGTGATGACTATTAGCCATCAGTTTTACTCTTTGGAATAAAATGTGGCAAGTGAATAAAACCTGATGGCATGGCTGTGCAAAATTTCATTTAACAGCTCATTTCAGGCATGCCAAGTTGAATTGCCAAATATATCAAATCACTTTTATAGATCTAAGCTGTCTACCTCCTGATTTTCTTAATCGTAAATGGTATAACAGATATTGCTATCGTTTTCCCATACATTGTAAAAGGAAAGTGTTTTAAATAAGGAGCAGAGCAAGCTGATTTGTTTGGTTAAGTTTACAGGTATAGGTTGTATGTAGTCCAGATGTTTGCACACATTCCCAGAGTCCTAGGGCACTTTATTACCTCTGCATCCAGTCTGAATACTCCAAACGTGTCCAATCAGTAGGCAGTTTCTGTCAGTGAGTTACTAAAAGGGCTCATCTATTATATTTATGTACTTTTTATCCAAGAATGAATCGGTCTTACTGTGCTGTTTCCAATTCCAGATATGAGGAAATATGCCAGAATACAAGTTGCTTGCTTTGTTTGCAGCTACTTTGTTGGCTCTGACTCTTAGAACATGAGTTAAAAGGAAAGGGGGATAATGGAAAGAAATACCAAAATGTATCTATCTTGGTGTAGAAATTTGATCTGAATTTTTATCATAGATCTAATCTGTATGTATGTTATTATGTAGGTATTTCTCCCTCATCAGACTAGTATATAAGAGCTCTAATACACCTAACACATATATCCTGGAAGGTAAGGAAGTGCTATTTATCCCTGTGTGAAAGATGAAGCACAAAGAAGGAAAAGTGACTTTTTGGGGATTCTTCACGGTGAATTTGGGATAGAAGACAAATCTGTTGGACCAATGCCATAAGTGAGTCCAGTTTGATTCTGTTTTGAATAGTTCTCATGCTCCAGAGCCCAAAACTACTGCTTAGCTCCTACTCATGGCAGTAGTGTTTTTGTCATCAGCCTTAGGAAGGGCATGGTAGACTTCAGAAAATTTTGAAAGCATAATTATGGCTACTGATAGGTTTTAGGCTTATCTTTAGCAGTGTTTGCTTTAATATCTGGGTTTGGGTGTTGGGGAGAAATGTGGTGTTTATTTAATGAAAATTATCAAAATTGAAAGTGTTGAGGACAGGAACAATTTTCTGTACTTGTAAGAGTCCTTAAAAATAGTAGCTTCTTTCTTGAGTTCTATCACTTCTTGAGTACAGGCCATTCAAAATGCAAGGAAAACCTTTCTCAAAATGTCAGAATTTTGGTAGCTGGATGTGACAATGAGTCTGAATGACTGCTTTTCTGATCATCTGATTTCATTATAGAATATATATTTACAGTTTAAATTTCTTAAATTCAATATTATTCTCTTGAGAATAAAATCTGGTAATTGGTGTATGGTATGTACTTGAGAAATTAAAAAATCTCCTACCATGGATATATTAGGTGCTACCAGAAAAAGAGTACAACCAACTCTGTGTCATTCCTTCTGTAAGCAAGGTCAAAGCAATGTTTTTACTGATTTCTGTGAGCATAAGATCTATGCATATCTCTTCCTGTATACATTTTTTTTGAATGAATATGAAGGGTCATCAAGATGTCTGTGGAAAACTTTGCAGGGTGAAAGAGTTGGTATTGTTTATTTTGGTTTGGATGCTTTCTGTTCCTTTGCTATTTCTACCCTTGTGTGAAGGCGGTTTGAACTATGCACTTACCTTGAAGAAAGAAATTTGTTTAAAAAGCTGGCCATTTTGCATCTTGCTATCCTGGAGTACTTGGTTGCCTTGAAAACAGAGGTATTTATTTAGAGTACAAATGCATTTTCCCTAGGTGAGAATAACTCTTCATGTCTTCTGTCCTGAATTAGGCAAAGCTTTTCAGATTATCTTTGAATTTCCCATATATCACTTGTTAACATCTGATGTGTCTCTGCTGACTGATACTGGGAAGCTTCCTACTGTCTGGTACCTTCTTCCTGTTCATTGTAGTCACAAGGAGAGTAAACAGCACAATCTAGTTTCCCTTTTAGCTGGGTTGAATGCATGCCACTCAGATACACTGAAACAAAATTTCCTGTAGGTACCTCCTAGATTCCTCATAGGCAGTTTCTTTGATTTGTAAGAGTATTTCCGTTAGATAGAGTGAATATAGCTTGAGATAAGTGTATAAGGTAATTTAGAATTGTTTTCAGTGTTTACTTCATAACCATAGGTCTTTGCTCTGTTGACGCGTGGGAATATGTCAGAGCAAAGTGGTTTGCATCTCCCTTTACCCCATTTATAGCTCTTGGAATGGGTGTATTATCTCATACATTAATAAAGCTGCAGATCTGAACAGTTCAACTGTGCCAACACATGATGTTCAAGAAGAGGAATGTGGCAATATTTTTTGCTCAGATTGGTACTTAGAGGCCTGCTGTATTTTTGATAACTGACACACTTTTACATATGATTAATATAAGTAACTCATCAGATTTCTTTCAGTTTTTTCCAAAGAAGTGAACATATTTGAATGTTTATGGGTAGAAATGTCTCGGGTATTTTGCTCTTCCTTAACAACTCTTTAGTCCCTCTTTAGTTGAACAGAGAGTCTGGTGTCAGAAAACCAACAGATGTCATGGAATGAAAACATTTAGTATAGAATGATATCCTGCTAGTGTATCGTGTTCAGAAAAATCTAAAAGTATGAGTTCAGTCCTTAGTGGGCTTGAGGCAACTTATACTCCTCTCTAAGCAATTGGAAAATACCTGTTGGAGCTTTCACCAATGCATTGCACATTCTTTTTAGAATCAACCTTCACTTGTTTTACTTCTTAAAAAGCTACTTACTTATTTGTGGATATTATTTGTTGCACAAATATTCCATGTTAATATCAAATTCCAGGTAGACTTATTGATACTGTCCTGTGGTATTGATATCATCCTGTGCATGATGCTTTTTGAAGAAGAAAAATAGAAAGAAGTAGTAAGAGAGGACATTCAATCCTCTGCACAATAATCAATATATACACCTTGAGTATGAAGCAGGTCTTAAATAAGAGGTAATTTAGACCTTGCTTTATATAGAACCTTTAGTTCACAATGCTGATTGAGTATCGACTTAGATGAATACTGTAAAGAATTGTGAGTGATCTGAGCTGCAAATGAAATCTGCTGAATGCTGTCCCAATTTTTCACCATTTATCCAGTCAATAGTAAATGAAGTTATATGAGTCAGGTGGTAATTAAGAATAGACATATTAATTTTTCCTTATTTAGAATTTGCTTGAATGTTGTAGGGTTTATGGTTGATTCAGTTGTTACTGGATTTACATTGTTCTTAGGAGAGGCTGCAAGATATTGAAGAGTAAGTAACAGGTGAAACATAAATTCTTCTTTACTTTTTGTTTACAAATAAACAAAACTAAGTAATAAAGCATTCTCCCATTCCTTAACTTTTTTGGGGACATTTTCTTGAAGCATGTACTATACTTTTGAATTTAGATCTGCATTATAGGATTTTGTATGCTACTTCCTGCTGTGTGCCTTGCAAATCTTTCCTAAGACCAATTATTCGTAAATATACCTGAAAAAAAAAACCCTCCAGGAGACATCTATTCTTCATTTACTTTTTTTTTATATTTACTATACTTGTTAGTATTTTAATAGCTCTGTTTGCTCAGAGAGAAGAGCACCTATCAAATAGAGCTTAAAAAGAGTTTAAAGGATTTTTCTTCCTGTCTCATTAAAATTGTAGTCTGCAACCACGTAGAAAATGTCACTTGAAGTGTGAAAGCAGAATATGTTGTCTTGAGCAGTGCATAATGCATTGGGCAGGTTCACAAAGACAGTTAACAGGGATTATCTCATCTTTAAAATTTGAATAATCTGACTGAGGAGGCTTAGGTTTGGTTTTCTCTCTTTTTCTCCCCCTAAATTCAGTTCACAGTGCTCATAGAGTGCATTCGTGTTCCTCTAAATGGTAAAGCGCTCTTGGGTTATGTTCTTTTGCTCCTTAGTTGCTAGTAAAACAGGTAATTTTTTAGTTAATGGGTCTGTGCTGTTAATCCCAGGATGGGAGGCTGAATGCGTGTCTGTTTGCCTTGGGGGAAAGACTGAAGATGTGGAAGGTATAAAGTAAAGAGATGTTCTCAGAGGCAAGAAAGAGAGACAGTTCCCAGCTGTTTCTGTTGCTAAAGGAAGGAGAATCTATGATAGGTGGTCTCAGAATTGTGTTTTACCTCAGCAATCTAAGCAGCAGGTGGCCAGGAGCAATGGTACTCAGCTTGTTCTTTGCTGTTCAACAGAGGGCAGTTTGGCAGTGTTAAGACTGGCAGTAGTCATTGATCTGTCAGAGAACAACAAAAAATGTGTTACTGTAAGTATCTATTGAAAGGCAGCAATTATATCAGCGGCAAATTTGTTCAGAGCCTGTAAATTACAGTTGGATCATAGAAAACGTTGTACTGGTGGCATAACATCAGGGACTAAAAGGCTTAAATCTTTAGCTGCCTTGTTTAACAAAGAGTCACACCAATATCATAAGATTTTATAAAAATTAGTAGATTTTTTTTTTCTATTTGCAGGGAGGTTGAAGGAGATTCAAAGTACAGTTTAAATCTGGTTTCCAGTATTTTAGGCTAAAGGAAAATATTTGCATTTTCTTTTAGCCTAGCTTTCTTATTAAAAGTTTAATATAATGAAATTTGTCCATCCTGTGCTAATTATTACAGCCAAGTCTGACAGCACTTTAATATTTTCAAGTAACAGTTACAAAGAAGTCAAAGGAAGAATAAATGTAATGCTGTTATGTGAGTTCAACAGTCAGGTATTCTAAGTGGCCTGTCTGCAGGCTGGTGAGCATGTGTGCTGGCTGCCTGCATCTGCATGGCTCAGAGCAGGCATAAGGACAAGCAGAAGAGAAGCTGAGAGGCTTTGAAAAGCACTGCAGTGTTAATATGGGAAGCTGCTGAAGACCAGGAGAAAGAATCCTAGGTTTAAGCAGGGTCTACTGTTAAGGTAGGGAAGCGTGAGGTTGTCAGACAAAAATCAGCAAAAAGTGAGGTTCCACAAGTTAAATAGAAATGAATTCTTACATAATACTGACAAACCATGCTCCTATGTTTGAATATAAACCTATTGAACTTGTCCTGAATCTAAATCTGACTGGTTTGTTGTCCAAGAGAGTAAAAAATAAAAATACTCAAATACAAAGTTAAGAAGTTAAAATATTCAAAGGCAAAAAAAAAAAAACCCAACCCTCTCCAAAAGATGCATCAATAATGTAATGAGTTATGACTAGTAATGTAGTAAGGAAATCTGAACAAACCTCTTGTGTTCTTCATCCATATTTTTAGCCTGACAGTGTTTCTTTAAAGAGTGGCTTTTCTAACAAGTCTGCAGAAAGCCTGCTGAGGAAAGGCTGAGCGCAGAGCAAAAGTTAGAGCCAATGTATCCTTCTGTGTTATAGAAAGACAGATTTATGGTTTGAGGTCTGTCCTTATCAGGTTGATCTGTTTTGTAGATTGAGTATTAAAATGTCTAGCTGAGGACAAAGCCTTACCCTGCTGAGAACATTAAAATGTCATAGGGTTTAATATAGAGTAATTGGAGAGAACTCTACTCAAGAAGGAGATAAAGTGAAATTCCTAAAACAGATTTTAAGACTGCTGTGAACCCTTTTTGTCTGTCTTGAATAAGTGTGTTCCACTTTAATGAGATTGTTCTGAGGCTCCCATCAGGTTTTGTGCACAATTTTCTGCTGGTTTTCCCACAAAGACTTCTGTTTTTCAATAGAATTTCCTTTCTATTGGGTTAACAGTAATGTCTTCATACCTGATCAAATGTAGTCAAGTTAACTGACAGGTGAATTATTATAAACAATTATTGTCCTGATTTATATATTTCAGTTATGTCATGATTTATTTTGTTGTTTGGCTGCCTATTCAAGTTTCTCCTTAGTTGTTCTTGCAATTCAATTGCAAGGGCCTTTCCTTTCCTCCATCCCAGGCTATTTGCAGTTTTACATTTTAGGGGTATGATTTTCCTGCTGTGTCCTATCATTCTGTGTTAGGATAAAAGAATTGGAAACTATTCAGGAGGAAGGCAAATAGAAGAGTAAAGGCAAACTATAACCTAGCATCATTTGCATACCCCATAAAGCTCAATTCAACCAAGTCCACTCCCTGTTGTTATGAAAGAAAAATAACGCACATCTTAATTTTGCATTTCAGCCATTGTTAGTCCCAAGAGAAAAGGGGTTATTATAATTCCAGCTTAGTGGAAATACGTAAGGCTTTTACTCATCTTATCCATAAAACTTATAACCCATGCACTTGAGACTGCTTATTTATTTCTCATTAATTCATTTCAGTTTTTATAAGTCAACTGTGCATTCAACATTTGTAAAGTGATTCTGGAAAATTATTTTGCATAAGTAATAATAAACACTGGTGTTGCTTCCTGGCAGGGAATGAAAATGTTTCGTATAATTCCCAATGGTCTAATGAGCAGAAACAGGGATGGGAGCCATGAATAGCTCACTGGCTGAAATTTGGATGCAGAAAAAGCCACAGTGATCGGCTGCGCCTTCACTAGCATGAATCTTCCGAATCAGTAGGAATTACTTATTGTGAGGCATAGAGGGGCAGAGAGGGAAGATTTGGCAGACAAATTTGAAGCAGAGGGAGGCAGAGAAAAGAAAATCTCATACCTGGAAAACAAAATTAGCTGTAAATAGTGTTTTACTTTCTCCTATTAATTTATCAAGATTTGTAATGATGCCAAGAAGTTTTGTATTCTGTGAAGCACTTGAACAAGCTTCTAAAGCGCACCTAAGATTTTACAGCCTGTGCAAATTCAGTGCTGCTAGGTCTGCCAAGTTCTGGCTATTTAAATAGGACCCCTTTACTTCAAACAACTTCACTGTCAGCCACTACACAGGAAATTCTTCCTCTTTCTCTTGTTTGTTTTTAAGTAAATCCAGTTTCAACTTAATTGTAATTTGTATTTTAATCTTCATAAATCAAGTGAGCCAATGAAAGCACTCAAAACATAAATAACACTGGTAATCAGATACCAAAAATAAAATGCAAGAAGCAAAATCTCATTAAGGAATGAACTGACATGATTTTTCTCATTTCACTTTTTATTTCACAACAGCTAGATTGTCAGATGACTCATCTGCTTTGATTTGAAATAAGATGGCTGTCTGTAGATTCACTTATTTGCATTGCTGCCTTTTGTCAGTGTGAATTAGGGAGGCTTTCAGAAAGTTATGCAACTTTGAACAGTTTACAGTAGCTATTAGGCTGTTGGGATATTGTTTTCTTCCAGCTGATGTTATTGTTTGAGTATTTGTGCTATGATCCAAAAACCTTTGCAGATGATGTTCTATGATCCAAAAATCTGTCCTTCAGTCTTTCCACTGACTGTAGGAAACTTTGTATCAGCTTTTCAGAATGCTTTGACTCACTCTCCTAAGATCAGACCCAGAACAGGGCTCTTCAGCTCTTTGTATGCTGTTTGTTGTGTCTACAGAATGCTCTTACACCAGATCTGAAAGAAAATAAATGTTTAAGTGTAATAAGCACTTGAATAAGTGCAACTGAGTTGATGCTCTCAATCAAGCTCAAAGGAATGAGGCACTTCCACAGGAAGGAGTATTACTACTGTGAGCCAGATCAACAGGGGAGGACTGTGGGTACAGGATGTATTTCCAACAACCTGAAGTGTACTCAGTTCCCTGTAATGCCCTGTTTGAGCCAGTAAAATAACAAGGTAGAAAAAATAATTCCTGTATTAATTTCGGCATGATTTCAAAGGGAAGTATTAGTGATATTTTCTGTAATTTCAAGAGCATTTGCCTAATGAGTATTAATGAAATAAATAATGAAAACAAATAAAATGAGCCTAATATTGTTAAGATAAAATTATTGAATAGAATTGAGATAAAAATAGTGAAGAGAATGGAGAATGGAAATAAATAGTGAATAAAAAAGAGTAAGGCAAAATGAAACTTCAGTATAGAATCATAGAATTGTAGAATGTTTAGGGTTGGAAAGGATCTTAAGATCACCTAGTTCCAATCCCCTTGCCATCACACTAAACCATGCTACCCAAGGCTCTTTCCAACCTGGCCTTGAACATCGCCAGCAATGGAGCATTTGCAGCTTCCCTGGGCAACCCATTCCAGTGCCTCACCTCCCTTACAGTAAAGAATTTCTTTCTCATATCCAATCTAAACTTCCCCTGTTTATGTTTGAACCCATTACTCTTGTCCTCTCATGACAGTCCCTAATGAAAAGTCTCTCACCAGAATTTCTATAGGCCCCCTTCAGATACTGGAAGGCTGAGGTTTTCACACAGCCCTGCAACCCAGGTGATTGTTTCATGTAACTCTGTAGTTCTTTTAACCAATAATAATGAGCAACTGTACTATAAAATACATGGCTATGCACATAACTGCCACAAAACCTACAGGACAGCTCATTAGAAATTACTGTGAACATTTAGAAGAAGGGAAACTTAACACCTACTTTTCTATTATCTGCACATGGTAGTCATCCTGCCTCAGTGAGCTCATTGGAAAAACCAAGTGGTTTTATTTGATCATAATGTAAATGATACTCTTCAGCGAGTGTTCCTTAAACCAAAGCCAGTATGTGAAGCCCATGTTCTTCTCATGGAGTGGGTAAGAAGCCCTTCACCCCTGCACACTCAGCACTCTACATGCTGCAGTAGCACCCTCTAGTTTTCCATTTTTTGATATCACAGTGCGTGAAAATGGCTACTAAATGCAAATACAAGGTCATGGCAAATGTGCTCCTAGATTAATTTTTATAATAGTGCTATCTTGTTTTATAAGGAAGAGAGTTATGTTTAGCTGGGTCAGTTAATTAAACACTTCCTTTGGTTTTCCAAATTGCTGCCAAAAAATTGTGGGTGTTTTTCATCTTACCTCAAAGGATTGCTTTGTTGCTTACAAAGGAGTTCTTTTCAGCTTTCTTGGACTGCTTAGGATCCCATCCTTAAAGATCTGCTTTCCCCCCTCCTGCTGCTCTGTAAGACTGCCTATTAGAAATTGAAATGCTACAGATAACCAAACATTTAAGACCACAAAGAGATCAGTAACATTTGAAGAAAGTTTAGCCAAATTTTCAAGATTAAGTCAGCATGGGTTCATGCAAAATTGATTAGAAATTCATAATTTATTGATTAAAACCAGAAGGAGGTGCTGAGGCATTTCCATAGGCAGCTATTCGGCATATAGTGTTATGTGTTAATGTGGATCTGTTAGAGATATGTGGGTTATCTTTGCTAAATTTGTAAAGATGCCAAGGAGGCAGGGAGTGCAGTTTGCTGTGTTGGTGCAGGGAAAATAGACTGTAGATTGTTTAGGTCCCTTTTGATTTATTGATTACCATTCAAGGAGAAAAGGTTTGGATGCAGTTTCAGATCATGTCCTACAGTGAGCTTTCTATTCAGTAGTGTCTATGTAAAAATGAAGTCAAACCCAGCAATCAACCATGGTTACCAAATATAAAGCACTGTGTCTTCTGTCTTTTTTAAAGTAAAGCTGTTTGGGTAAAGAAGAAAGATATGTTCTTTCCATTTCGAGGCACATTTTATTGGTTACTGAGGCTACAAAAAGTCATAGCTAGCAGCTAGCTAGGTACCACAAATGAGGTCAGGGAAATTTATTTTAACTTTAACTTGTGCAATCACTCAGTGCATCTTTAAATTAACAGCCACTCTCCAGTTCTTGTCTGTATTACAGCACAGAACTCTTAGTTGTTAAAAAGCAGTGTTGAACTGTATAAGCCATATGGTAAATTCTAGTCGAAAAACCTTTAAATATTTGCATTCTGAAATTAACTAGAGTCTCATTGTTTGTTGAATGTATTTAATCACAACAGCATAGAAATACCCTTAAGGATAAATATCAAGAGATCAAACTGCTGTAATGTAAGCAGTGGCAGTACCTCACTAAAGAACTATTTTTCTCTTTCTTTGTTGGTGTCTCTAAATTCATCATCAGGAGCAGTTTGTGGGGAAGGAGTATTATATGCAAAAACAAGTCTGAAATTCTTCTGCAAAATACAATGAGCACAACCTCTCTGAGTTACCTTCAGTGTTAATTATTTCTTTGGTTTTTGTGGGTTTTTTTTTTTTGTGGTTTTTTTTGTGGGTTTTTTTTGTGAGTTTTTTTTTTTTTGTTTGTTTGTTTAGGAAAGCACTGTCATTCAGATCAAATTTTAGCTTTGCTTCCTATTTTTATCACTATCCTCAGATTATAAAATCTTCCTTTTCTATAAATATTATTTTATTAAGTTAATAAACTTATCCCACAACATAACGTAAAGAGAAGCAGCAGAAGAATAGCAAACAGAATAATTAGGAGATCAATTTACAATAAGCTCAGTAATTCACAGATGATTTTGAAGTGACCTTCCAGAATAAAAAAGCCCAAAGCTGTATAGGACATGCAAACCTAATGATAGTTACTGTGCCAAGAGAATTTGAGTAGGTCGGTAATGTTGATTTAGCTGTCTTAATAGTGTTGAGCACTGCAAGTCACAGAATAAAAGAGCAATGATGAGAACAAAAGCAGGACACATAGTAAATAAATACTCATGGAAAAAAATACCAATGAAAAGTCATCAGAGAAATAATAAAATGAAGTAAGGAGGTAAGAACTGAACACAGTAAACTAACATTATGGCAATATTCAATCATAATCCATAATTCCAGGTAAAGTGTAAACAGAAGAAATTCCATTCTGAAGCATAGTATTTTAACTGCCTGTATCACTGGTAGTGAGGCTAAAAGCCAGGACTCTTGCATAGCAGTGCGAGAAATGATGTCTTCAACCCTTCCAGTACAAGCTTCAATTATGAGGGTGTGAGCTTTTAAATTTATTTTATTTTATTTTAAGTTCAGTTAGGAACAGAAAAAACTTGCGCATATGTGGATTTTTCTATGACACGTTTCCCCAAGATGGACAGCAATATTGTTTGATTTTCTGTTAATATTTCAAGTGACTATGTCTGACGTGTAGGAAGGGCTTTCACTCCGCTTATGGTATTTAATATGTAATGTTCGAAAAGGTCCTAAATTATGGAGCATGAAAATTTTGGGGGAAAGACAGTGGAGTGATGCGAGATATGTGAACCTGTGATTCCATGCACCAGTGTTCATGTGCTGTCTTATTTTTTGGTGCTATTTGAATGTCTAGTTTTGTTCAGTTGCTACTGCTCATACGGGTACATTTCCCTTTACCCCAGACAGCCTTATTTTATGAGTGAATTGTTGTTCTACTTTTTGACATTTCAGAAATAGAGACAAATGGGGGTTTTGTAAGTCCAACTTCCTCCTGTAAAGCCAAAATAATCTTTCCTGTATCCATTGTTGAAATGGTGTATTACTGCATCATCATCAGCTTGTGTAGATGTGGTTTATGTATTTTGGTTTATGTATTTTACACCTTAGTTGGAGGAAACTGGGTCCAAAACTGCAACAACATTAAATTCCCTATGGGCAGTGCAAAGCCAACAGGATACCTGTGCTGTGATAGATTGTTGTCCTATGACAGCTTTTGGTGTGGAGGGAGTTAAAAAAATGGGGGGGGGGGGGACAGGGAAGGAGAAAAAATGGGTAAGGAAGACACTTTAGGGGATATCAGCATGCATGACAAATTAGCTCTGGTTTGAACTTTCTGGTAGGAATGGACATTGGGATTTGGCTGAAGTGCTACTGTTCACAGCGCATGGCTAAGAGTCAGCAGGACTTGACTAGGTAAGCTGTATTAAAAATTGCTTACAGCACAGATATTTGGGAAAATTATGAAATATTTGATAGCAGAATGGAAAGGGAGGGCAAGTTACTCAATTGGTTTCTGGTGATAGGTTTGAAGAAACCTCAGCAGAAAGAAAACAAGGGAATAGGAAGATGATGTCAGCCTGGAAACATAAAAATAGACTAGTAAAGCTTCACTTGGGTTTGCTTCTTGTCTTAGACAAATAATACCAGGCAACCACTACTGTGTTCCCAGCTTCACATTCTAGCAAAACAGCACATTTCTTCTCATTTCAGATGACATTTTATGTTAAGCCTATGACAGTTTAATTTCAGTTAACTACAGCTAACTGTGTGAACATACAAAGAAAGCAGTACACATTCATTGACTATATATGTAAATGAAGTAATCCATTGTGTTGGGTCATTGAGGAGAGCACTGATTATTCAAAACAAAAAAGTTCTTCCCCCATCACTCTGAAAACCTTTCTGCCTGACTGACACAAACCATTTTGTCTATACTTAAGCAAAACTACCTCAAGGCTGTGATAAATTGAAGCAGTAGAAGTCTGAAATATTGTCATAATTTTGTTGTTGATTCAATGTTCCAAGTGTGTGCCTGTTAACTGACTTTTTTCTGAGGTTTAATCACCTTTTCAGCGTTCCTTTCCTTTTGTTAATTTTCAGATGTGCCACTGTTGTCTGAACACACTGTAGTTACCTTCTTGTTTTCAGAGGTGGTCAGGCTGTTCTGTGTGGTACTGACTTAGTTAACTAGAGAATTGGAAGTTCTGGAGTATACTTTACTCGTTAAAATTCTGTTGTGCTATAGGAATGATCCATTTTTACCATTTTTTCATTACTATTTACCACCACAATTCCTTTATCCAATATTCATCTTACAGAAATGCCAGTAACAGACTCCTCTACTTATGGGGTAGAAGCTCACATAGTTTTTTTCCTGAATTATGTGAGTGTGAAATCCTTTGTAACTTCTAAGAGACCTATTGAGCACAAATGACTGCCCAGACCTGTGATGATTTAACACTGTTTTCAGTCATTTATGATACAGATACATGCAGATAACTTCCACAAGTACCTAATGTGGAATTCCTCCATGGGGTGATGCTTTTTGTCAACTTGGTTTTGCTGATCCAAATCATATTCATTATTCCATAAATACTTTTTAATTTGTCCTTAGGCAAAGAAAGGGTAATAATACAGTCTCTCAATAGGCTATTGTAAGATTGCAACTTTCTGCTGGGAAACATCATTAATTACAGAAAAGGAAATGAACAGTTTCTGTGTACAAAATTAAGAACAAGGAAGGTGGGTGAAAGAAAGGAACAGAAATGATAAAAGGATATCTAAATACCTTCCACCTTTATTAGCACTTTTCTCCATCTATTGAGCTGGACAGAGCATAACTGCATAAATTTCATGGGACTGCTTTAAGAAAAATTAAAAGCAGCAGCATAAGGGGTCACTTAAGGAAAAACTTGGCATTTTTGCAAAATATAATACCATTCTAAAAATATATATAAAAAAATAATTATATTTGCCTCAAAAGAATCCCTTCTGTCAGTTTCATTCATGCTTGGCATCCTGTGCTGAAATTAGTCCTCTGGAATCAGTTATTAAAATCTGTGTAAAAGCTCTCATTAACTTTGCATTGTGCCCTGCAAATGGGTCTCTTAAATGTATAGGCTGTTTAGCAAATGCTTGGCATCTTAAAAAAAATAAACTAGTCATTAGAAACATGCAATAATATTGTTATAACAATATGATTGTTGTAATGCATATCATTTACTGGGCACTCTATGCATACGAGAATTACATTTGTGTGGCATAATCAAAGTCAATGAGAGCGTTTCCTTTGATTTCAATAGGCTTTGGATCAGGCTTTTAGCAAAGTACCATTAGCTGTCA
>JASSUY010033547.1:0-15272 GCA_032466535.1 Forpus xanthops
CCGAAAAATCCAAAACACAGTGCTCACCAGCTACTACTTAAAGGGGAAAGACGACTGCTGCTCCTGAACCCATGACAATCTGCTTTCAGCTTAAATGATGCTGCCTGTGCACTGTACATAAAAAAAAATCTCTTTCCTCTTCCTAAAAGGTGTCAAAATCACTATAGGTCTCAGGAGCCAAGGACATGAGCTGCTCTGGAATATAACCTATATTTTTGGCAGAACTTCTTCTCTTGACACCATGCTGGAGCAGGGGGATACCTGAAGAAGGCTGTGACACTGCTAAATCCACCCTAGAGCAGACCCCTGGAAGGACCAGTGGCTCATGGACAGAATATGTACTCCTTGACTGTCTTGTGAGTGTGTGTGTTCATTTAACAATAGTTATTTTCTTATTTTTATTACTTTGTTTTTTCTAACCTTTGTCTGTACCTTTTAAGATTAAAAATCACTGCCCCTGTTGGAAGTAGGTTTCTGTAGAAGTCAGTGTCACCAAGATGGGAGGAGATACACGTCAAACGCATATTTTATGATTAGCTGAACTTTTTAAGCCATATAGGAGAAAGAGACTTTAATAAGGGCATAGATTCAAGTCATCCAATTCCCTGCCTGAATTTATTTCAATGTCAGCAAAGCATATTTGCATTGAAATTCTTTCAATTGCCTGGAGTTCAGTACAAGGTTAGGCTTGCACTAATCTTTGAAATTGAAAGTGACCTTAACATTTACTGCTAGATGAACTCAGACACAAGTATAGGAATCATTTGAATGTCATACAATTACCTCCCCTCTCCTGAGTGTGTGCATATATAGAAGTAAATAAACAAGGCCTTATTTTTTGTCCCATTAAAGAATCTGTGGAAGCTTTTTTCATTGCTAGGCTGATAAACTGTTTGTTTCCTATACAGGCAATCAATTATTGCCTGCTTTTAAATCCCCTCCTCAATTTCATCTTCATCTTTCTCACTTCACATTGATTCCAAGTGAAAAATATATTTGTCATCTGCATCCAATTATGTATGTGATGCATATTGAAGCAGGAGAATGGAAAATATATGAAGACTGAACAAAGTATTCAGCAAGGCTTTCCATGGTCTCAGACAAACCAACCAGATGGTTACTCTATCGCAACCATGCTTCAGCCTTGTGCTAGCCAACAAACTGTTTCCCAAAAGGGGGGAGTTTATTCATGCAGAAAAACCTCAGTAAAAGTTATGATCCTTGTCCTGACCTTTTCAGATACAGCATTACTAGACCTGCTTGAGGGCTCTGCAAATATGTCAGGATCTGTCTGCACTGATCACGTTACAAACCCAACACCTTTGTCATGTATTCCCAGTGCCAGTATGCCACTGAGCAGTTCCAAATGTGGTAGGTTGTATCTCTTAAGTCCAATAATTTGAGAACCACAGATTCCACTGGGTATATAAGAATATGCTTAATTTATACTTCTGCCACAAAGCACTTAATCATATGTTTAATTTGGAACCCCATCAAAAACAATTATTGTTAAGTGCATGCTTGGACAATCAACTGAAGACTCATGACCTTCAGGAAAGAGATATAAGTTTCAGTTAAGGTATTTTTTGATTTGGGGGGATGAGAAGTAACATGTGACATGCCAATTATTAATCCACATAAGTTACAAAATACTGATTGTCAAATGCTTCAAAACTTGAGATAAAAACTATCAACATATGAGGCAAAGCTTAATGGCTTTCAGGAGCAGGAAATAAGGGCTGTTTTTGACATTCACAACCACTGCTAACCTAAGAAACAGCAAAGAATATTTGCATAACATGGGAGGTACAGGATAAGTGCTGGAAAAGTGAGTAAATATCTTAAACAGAGAAAGGACAACATTTTCATTCAGCTGTGGGTCATAAGGCAGGAATAAAATGTTCAGTCATGGCAATAATAGCACAACTAATGCATGTGTAATGAAGGCTGAATCAACATTAGCAGAGGTTGTTTATAGTAAAATAGAATTTTACTGTTGTGGAAAACATTAAAAAGAAAAAAATAAATCACAACCAATATAGAAAAGAAAGAAGAAAACAAATGAATAACAAGAAAAAAGAACTACCTGTTAAGGTGGTCAAACTGCTGCCATTCTCTTGGAGGAACCATTGCTACTATAAGCAGGTGGAAGATGGTGGTACCTCACCATCATACCTTTGAGTACTTGCCCCAGCCCCCATCCCTACACCCTCATTAAGACACACAGTTGTTGGTACTATTTGTTTCCATCCTACAGAATGCACTGAGAAAGTGTATGGCAGCTACAGCTCCTTACTCCCAATGAGCTGAGCAGTGTTAACCACTGACTGACCAGTCATTGTATTGAAGTGTTTACCCAGCAACACCTCCACGGTGGTCAGATAGCTGCCTGCCTTCCTGGGAAACACCATATTGCAACTCCTGTAAAGGTCTCCCAATGGGATCTTCAAATTTCATTAGGGTTTTTATTCCTCCAGTACTATATGTAACAGTCCAGAAACAATGTATAGGTTTTTGTCTATGTACCCAGTAATAAGCAACCATAAAAGAACAGGCATACACCCACATGCACCACTCTAAATTTACTGTCATAGTGCCCTCAATCTCATCCTTTTCCATGTGGTCTCATTCCCTGCCTTGCATTATCAGTACAGCACAATGATACAGCTCAGGAAAGTGGACTGGCCAAAAACCAGCCTGACTAGTTTCTAACTGCATCAGCTCCCCAAGCTAGCTCACTGCATGGTATTGCATAAAATATCAACCTTTATAACAAATCTGCTAGTGCAAGCTTGAATATGAAGGTAGGAGCATGAGGCTGGGAGTGAAAGAGAGAGCTACTGCAGTAGCTCTGGTTTAGATTAGCTAAAGCACTGTGGAACTGCGCACTTAGAGTGTAGTTAGGATTGCACAGTGATTTATGGGCATCCTGACGCACATGCATGCTCGGGAACGTGTGTGATAATAAATGTGGCAGAAAATCTTGGACAGAAAGAAGAATTACTGCCAATAAAAGCTTTAGGGAATGACAGTACCAAGTCTGTCTGCGAAGCATCCGGCACACAATAGCAGTTAAAAAGATAAAATTAATAAATAAGAAGGCTTCTAGAACCAATGAGGTTGGCAAGGGAAATGTTCACAGCCTCAGAAAGTTCACAGCCTCTGTGTGTGGAAATGAGGTGCGAGCCCTGCCATCAATTTGAACTGTAGCACAGTTGATCGAATAGAGCGAACGTGCTCATGTTAAGGCAGCAGAGACAGAACCAGATGATTCAGAGCCACATGGTTTTCATCCTATTAAATGGAAATGAAGCATCCCCATCTGAGGCACCAGCTCAGAGCAACATTGCAGCTGTGGCCGTAAAATAGCAATGTGTGAGTGATTTTCCAGTTATTCAAACAACAGTGAGTGAGAAGGGCTGTCCCTCTGCTCAGAGATGCCATGCGTGTTGTGGCCACAACCACACTTCCAAAGCAGTTATTGACAAACCTTTATAAGCTTCCTTAGCTCAATGCATGTTTAACTTAGAACTTTTGGGTTATGGGATATAGGGATGATTTAGGGACTCATCTGGACCAATAACAACCTTTCCCTTACCCAGAGAAAAGGTTTCACCATACTGGAGACCCACAGTGGGGATCTCCTGATTGAGGTCCATAGCCAGTGAAAAGTTCATCAAGATGAAGGGAAATTCTGTAGTTTTCAAACAACTTTAGAGCAGGCTTTTTAGAAAGTCATCTGTTCCAATCCATCTTCAGAATAAAGCCATTGTTCTTCTCTTTGTCTTTTTTTACCACTCTTCACCCTCTACCTTCTCTTCCACAGGTGAGTAATAAGAAGTTCTTAGGTACCACAGAAAGAGATGATGAGTGAAGTGCAATCTGGAAGGTATGAGTGATGCTCCGTGAGAATCCTATGGGTTTGTGAATATTGCCAAGAGATAAAGCTGTCATACAGGGACAAAAGCTATCAGGTAATAGAGTCTGCAGCTCCTGTTGGTGGTCCTGCCTCAGACTGCAATCTGTTTGCAGCCCCACAAGTGTCCAATTTTCCGTGTTTGGAGGGGAAGATGAGGCACTTTTCTTGACACTGACTGTTGGAAGGATTCTCTGTCCTAGTTGTGACATCCAATTCATAGGCAAAGGCTGCTGTCATGAATTGAGAAGTCTTTATAGAAGTCTAAGGCTGTAGAAGGAATCTGTTCTGCTCTAATAGCTCCAACAAAGAGTCAAAAATCACTTCCTTACTCAGGTGGTCTTCCTGGAGTTGGTATTGATGTTTCTTCATGATGTGAACGATACACTTCATGGGATGTGAAGTTTGCCAAGGCAGAAAAGACCATAGATAGAAGTATCAAATTTGAGCCTTTTGGGGTAACCAAAGGCATGATGAAGTAGAGATATCAAACATCACACCTCACCTCAAGGCAAGCTGAAGAGAAATGAACAGAAGTGACAGAAGTGAGAAACTGTTCCTGCACAAAACAATGCTATGTTCTAAGCTGAGGACATGGAATGTCCACCATCCCTACCTGGATGGTAAATATGTGATGGCATAAGAGCAGTAAGTATATCCTAAAGCTATTTCTGAGGTGAAAAATTCTTAACAGGATTGCATATACAAACACACAAAGGTAAATGCAAGTATCGTAATCCTACATTTTATGTTGTGTCACCTTGCCAGGTACAGGGCAGTGCAGAATGAGTTTACTATGATTTTTTATGCCTTCTCCTTAGGAAGCTGCTGCCAAACTCCACATGTCTTCAATCAACAGAAACAAGCTGGCATCTAGTACTGAAATAGGAGAGCTAAACAAAATCAACTCAAATGAGATAAAAACCATACAGAAATAAAACACCTCCCACAAAGTTTGACCATCCTTAACTCGAGATTCATATAAGCAGGAGAAATACAGTGACTTCACAGCTCATTCTACCCTTCTGTCTAGGCGCAGCAAATGCAACTCCTGAAGACTTGCTGCTGCTGTTATCTTCTATGTATATTCTCCCATCTTTGCTGATTGTATGACACATCAGATGTTTTTTGCATAACATATCACCTATAGTCAATGAGAGACACAACAACCCATCTATTTGAAATCAGTATCTAAGGATGAGATGAATCATACTTCTTGAGGTACCAAAACCCTTTCCCATTGGCTACTGAGAGAATCTAGACAATGACCACAAATTAGTCACTTAGATTCCAGATACATCTACATAAATGAGTGGTCTTATCTGGAAATTCTCAAGTCTTTATATTACATTCAGTAGCCAAAGAAGAGCTTTCCTTTCCTCTGATACTCTCTGCAGGATAGCCTGTGAATCAAGCCCCATACTGTTTAGAGATATGAAGCGATAATGTGATTTTTTTCTGTGTCTTCCTGGAGCAGAAGGGACTGTAAATGTTGTCCTTGCTTTCTTACTTCAAGCTGCAATAGGTAAAGTGGTGAGATATTAGCAGGAGGAACTAAGGTTCAAAGAACACTCATTAGAATGTGTTTGTCCAGTCATGTCATGTGGGAGTGATGCAAAGTTAAACTCTTCCCTGCAGTGGAGATAAAACCTGTCAAGTTATGGCATGGACTTAAATCCCTGTTACCAGGGGCATCGTTTCAAATAATATGTTGCTCCAGGTCATTCTTCAATCACACTGGCTATTGACATGACTAAGGTATAGTTGTGGTTTAACCCCAGCTGCCAACTAAATATCACAGATGAGATGAGGAGGAAAATCGCAAGAAGGTAAAACCCACAGGTTGAGATAAGAACAATTTAATAATTGAAATAAAGTATTATAATAAAAATAGAAACAATAATAGCAATAGCGGTAGCAATGGGGAAAATATGAGAGAAGGAGGAATAAAATTCAGAAAACCCATATGATGCACAATACAATTGCTCACCACTCACTAACTGGTACCCAGCCTGACGTAAGCAGAGATCAGTTCATTCTGGGTAACTCTTCCCAATTTATATACTGTGCATGATGTACTGTGGTATGGAATATCCCTTTGGCTAGTTCAGATCAGGTGTCTTGTCTCTGGTGCCCCTCCTCATTGTCACAGCATGAGAGACTAAAATGTCCTTGATCAGGGTAGAGTGCTACTGAGAAGCAACTAAAACATCAGTGTATTATTAGCACTGTTCTCAGCCTGAAGCCAAAACACAGCACTGTACCATCTCTTAGGAAGAAAATTAACTCTATGTTGGTAAAAAAAACTAAATAAGGTATAACCCAAATCACTACTGCTACCACCAATAATAATACAAGAGAAAATATAAAGAAAGAGAATACAACAGATCTTCATCTAATACCTAGCCACGCCACACAGTGCCCCCCCATCACCTGATACCAAGCTTGACTACACAGTGCACCCCATCACCTCATACCAAATCCTAGCCACGCCGTGCACTCCCCCTGCACCACCATCACCATCTTTTCCGGTCTCTCCCCTCCGTCTCTACATCCCAGACATGAATAAAAATGTGAATAAAATGTGAATTGAGAGACTTATGGATATTTTTACTGATATAAGAAGAATATTAGCTTAATTTCTTCTTCATTAGTGGCCAAAAGTAAATTAGGATCGCAATGACAGAATGTGAACTGAGTTGGCTTTACTTTCTGACTCTTTTACATCTACCTGGAGTGTCAGTAAGTAAGCCTAAGTGTCAGTAGAGCTGTATTATTTCCACAGCTCCCCCAGACATGACTAAAACACAGACAATGCATGCAAGCTCATCATCTGAGACCATCTGCCCAGCCAATACATTTCTAATTTCCATTTACTGTGGTCCTCTGTTAGGTCTGCTGTCCACTGCTGTGCATTCAAGTAACCTTTCATTAAAGCTGTTAATAAAATTAATGTGAGTGCAATAATGCAAAAAAATTGTATTAAACCCCCCAAATTCTCATTGTTGATCTTTTGCAGTTAACTCAAAAAGTGAAATTAAGTTAACATGATATTAGCAGTTAGCTGAAAATCCAGCTGAGATCTCAAGATAATAGATCAAAAACTGTTGTTGAAATCAAGGCAAAATAACTGCAGGTGAGCAAGTTGACCTAACATTTACGGGTCATTTTAGACAATAACGATGTCCTTATTTTTCTACTAATATAATCCCTTTATATATGAAATATCCTGGATATTAGCCATATGTGTCTATCTGATATAAATTTTCTGCTGGTAGCTAGCTGACACAACTGGATAATATATCACCTTCCACTGCTGGATATGGCAGAAAGATACATGAAGACATTTGAGGTAAGCAAATCGCAGGCAGAGCTCACTGGATGAGTGAATGGTTCCATGAGGACCTTTGCTACCTGGTAGAAGTCAGTTGTCCCAAGGGAGAAAGAACACTTACAAAAGCCACAAACATAAGTACCTTCAGAGGAAACCATCACACATAGGATCTTTGATATGTAAGAACTTACATCCCATGATTGCAGTTTGAGCATTCAATTTACTGGGCTGGTCAAGCCAAAAAGAGCTGCTGGAGGTCTATATACTTGCAGAGAATCCTGTGATCATCCCTGAAATAAAATATCCAAACATATTTATTGTGGCTTGTATCTACTAATATGAGTTCTGCGAATGATATTTTAACTACAGCTAATAACAAATGTGCGGCTACTGGGTCACATAAGTCCCTAGGTGCATGAAGACATCAGAAAAACCAAAGTGCCTTTTATCTATTTGCAATTTGGAGCAAAGAAATCTTAACAGGATTAAAACCAAAAGGCACAACTGATAATTTCTTCATGTGTTGAACTAAAAAATGTCACAGCAGGGCAAGCAAATGTGCTGCATTGTGCCTATCTTGAAAATCCTAATAGCTGAGAGATTTCAAGTGATATTTGTGTTTTTGAAGTGCCTCAGGAGTTTATTCCTCACAATAAGGACTATATTAGTGATGTCTAAGCAGATGTGAACTTCACTGTAATTTCTTTCTATGGTTTAGCTGTTGTCAAAACATCAGAAGGAGGTGGAATGGGTAAGTTTCTCTGAACTGATTAAATCAGAAGCTCCAGAATTTGAAGAAAACAGGACATCTTGAGAAATATATGTCTTCAAATATAACCATGACACAGTGGGAAGACTGAATTTGTTGCTTAAGGAAGGCTGGACATCCTTAGAGGACACTTTGAGAATGTACTTCAACGATCCATGAAATATGTTCAACAACACAGCTGCAGTGGAGGAATAAAGCATTGGCAATTACACTAAGGCTGAAAAAAGATACAAACTGGGTATAATGTATGCATGTAAGTGAAAAAAAAAGTCTATTTTTTCATCAATTTATTCACTATGCACTAACAAGGTATTTAAAAAATAGAAACGCTTGTTTAGATATGGATTAGATATAGATTGGGTACAGAGCTACAGTTAGGCAATAGAAATGAGGTATGTTATTCCATCTATCTAAAAATTTTGGTTGTAAAGGGCATATGGAGATTCCACAAACAGCACTAGACTGCAAGGGTCTGAAAACTAGATCATTTTAACTGTGTGCTAAATATAGGAAGGGGTGACTAACTTTGTGCATTACTTTTGGAAAGTTTGGCCTCGGGTCATAATTGTTTATGCAAAATGCAATCCAAGATTAAAAACACTCAAAATAATGGCTTTTAATGACAAAGATAATTAAATGAGTTGATCTAAGCTTACAGGGCCTCATCGTTTCTAAAATGCACTGACTCGGATTCTTAACTATGAAAGGAGGGGTAATTAGGTCTGCATATTTTAAAACCCTAATCTTAATGAATGTAGAAGTTTATATCTATGTCTACAAAAAAGGGGATAAGAAGGCAGCAGTTCTCAAGCATTAAGCCACAGTTTTCTTTTTATGAGACTAGAAGATGGTGATAAAAGTGGAGACTAAAATGGAAAGACAAGAAAAAATAGCAAGGATTTACTAAATAAAAACATTGAATGCACAAATGTGCTTGGTTGGTCATCACCTGAAGCACAGAATGAAGTGTAAGGAAAATCTTGCTTTGAAAGATAAAACATGCTAAGAATTATGTTAAACTTTACCCTTTGGTAATGTTATTTGACATCCAGGATCTCTGCTGCATCACTCTGCCCTTCTCAGATATTGCCCTTTATGTTGCAGAGTGTCAAATCTCTTTGACTGTGTCATCATAAGGATATTCCCCTGACTGCAGCCAACAGAGAGGCTGAGTCTTGCAGCAAAAAGGGAAAAAAAGCAAATCTAGATAAAAAGCAGGAAGAGTTGGGGTACAGAGTGAGAAGAACAGATGAAATGAAGAAGTAGAGAAGGACTGAGCTGTGGAGTGACCTTTTCCACATTCCCAGGGCTGCAACACTGCAGAGTAGGGCAACTAGATCCTAAACTGTTTTCAGGCTGATTGAGAGAAACACAGATTCATACTTCATAAGGACCCCCTTGGGCAGGATCCCTCTAAAATTGGTGGAGACCATGCCAAAACTTGAATAAGATGGGAATACCTATGGAAGAGGAGGTACTTCCCTTCCTTTGGTGGTTTTGAGAGCAAAAGTATATTCGTGTTGCAGAGTTCAGCACTGATCTTTGAGACATAGATTATGACTTTCTGAATATGGGTAGTTGGCAATACTGAGATAACCTGAAAGGATGCACACACTTTCAAGAAAGGGTTGAGATCTCTTTTCCCATTACCAATTTGTGTACTGAGGGTTAAAGAATCACAAGTACCTACCAGAAGGTGGCAATCATCTTTTCAGTGAAAGGAGGAAGAATACTTTCAGTTTGCAATGACTAGCAGACTCATCCCAACTAGGAAGTATAAGAAAAGGACAATCTAATACAGAGTTTAATATCTACTCAGCTGGGAGGAAGAATCACTTTCAGGTAGTAGTTAAGATCTGAAGAGGTTGTTGTGTGCTGGAGACGTCTGTCTCACATTGCGTCAGGAAGGGATTCTAGAGTGGCCTATACAGTGATGTGCCACACAAAGTTAGATAGGAGCAGTCATGTATGCACAAGGTCAGCACATCACTACTACAGAGGCACAGAAATACAGAAAAAATCCAGCAAAGCAATATTTGAGGCAATCCTTGATGTAAAGTCAAATACTTCAAATAAAAAATACAGACAAATTTACCTTTTAACTGATCTCATCCCAAGAGAGCTGAAAGAGAAGACAGGTAGATGCTTAGCAGGCAGAAGAGAATGAGCTCCATGTTGCAACCTCCACATGCAAATGAGACAGAATCTCCTTTTGGTAGAACTTGTCTTCTCTAACACATTCCCAAATTGAGATCCAAGGTGAAGTTTGAGCAACATTCTTTGAAAAGAATTCTTAAAAAGGTCTGTAAATTACCCCTATTACTCCCCACTAGATGAAATCCTGAAGGAAACATCTGATAGTTGTGCAGACAGAATTAATGCTAAAGCAGAAGCAAAGCACAGATCCATGAGGGATCAGGAGCACCAAGAGAAGAAATCCAGATGTGCACAACCCCATGGGAGCACATACCTTCACTCTGAGTCCTCATGAAATCCCACATCTCTTTGGTGAGAGCTTTGATATACCACTGTTTCCAGTCATGATGTTTTGCAACAACCATTCCATGCACAATGTACTGCTAATAGATATATTGAAACAGAGCAAACCAAGGGAGAAAATTAAACGTTCTTTAAGTTCCGAATGGCTGCCGGCTGGCACTGTGTAGGGCAAGACACAAAAATGGCAGCTAGGATGCACACTATAACCAAGTAGGTAACATTCTGCAGCAAAAGATATTTAGAAAGAGCAGAGAAAAAGCAAGGCTCATCATTTTCACATTGGGTTTGTCATACTCTTAACAGTTCCATAAACTGAAATTTTTTTGTACAGATATTACATCTTTATTGCATTATATTTGAAGGGTGTCATGGACATAGACATCAATCTGAAAAGTTAATTTTAGACTGAGAAATCCAAGTTCATTTTATATAAATTCTCAAGTGGACTCCTTTTAATGCCAGAAAATTATGACAAATTGTATTAAAAGCTAAGCTTAATATCAGGACAAAATGTAGGCAGTTATGAGTCTTTATGGTGTGTTTCTCATAAATCTTGGGTCAGACTTTTTTCAGAGCACAGTGCTTAGGAGAACAAAATCATACAGTGTATCTTGAAAGGGTACAGCAGAGTGTAATTAGGCTGATCTGAAATAAAAGAGATATGTATAAAGAAAAGTCAGCAGTGAAACAGTATATTGTATAGCAGTGCAATTTGATGATTGAGTGCTTAATTCTATAGAAAAAATACAATTACGATGCCAACATGAGAATTATACAGACCTACCCTGCTAGAACAGATCACAGATCTGTCAGGGGTGGGTTTTTTGACTGGAAAATGAATGGGTTACAGGGAAAGTGAACACATTCAAACCTCTATCAGGAGATCAGAGTGACATTTCAGCTTTCATTTTAACCAAAATGATCAATGTTTGGATGTTGTGAATACAACTATTCAGTAGAACAAATGCTTGAAACAAAACATAATATAGCCTTTAAGAATGACCTTTCAGTCCTGCTCACTGCAAAACCCCAACCCAAAAACCAGCAGTACAACAAGTAAGTAGAACCCAAATGGCTGATAAAATAAATCCATTCATGTGAATTTAAAGCTCAGGCCTTGTCAGGAAGCACCAGGAAATCCATGATTTTTGAAAGCCACTAATTATATTCAAAGCACAGCACATTCTGAACTCAGCCTTCTTCAAAGTGTCTCTAACTAAGCACCTAATACCTGAAGCACATACTTTATTTTATTGCCATTCCAAAACCTGGCCCAGACCGGAGTTCCAGTATTTACTCAAAGTCAGGACAGCAATAGGTGGTTCCTTAATGAGATTCTTTCTCATACAACTCTCTTCTGAGATGCATGCAGGGGATGTAACATACTGGGGAGGGACTCTTCATTAGGAGCTGTAGTGATAGGACAAGGGGTAACGTGTTCAAACTTAAAAAGGGGAAGTTTAGATTGGATATAAGGATGAAGTTCTTTGCTGTAAGGTTGTTGAGGCACTGGAATGGGTTGCCCAGGGAAATTGTGAATGCTCCATCACTGGCAGTGTTCAAGGCCGGGTTGGACATAGCCTTAGGTGGCATGGTTTAGTGTGAGGTGTCCCTTCCCATGGCAGGGTGATTAGAACTGGATGATCTTAAGGTTCTTCCAGCCCTAACTATTCTTTGATTCTATGATTCTATAACAGGCACTTTTCAGGGCAGTACTGAAACTTATAGCGAGCCTGGAAATCTTCCAGCAGTATTTTAGATGATATAGCTCTACAAACAAATCCAGCAGTAACAGACCTTTTTGCTGTTAGATTATTTTATTTTTAACTAAATGTGGGGGAAAAATTGTCAGCAAATTGGACCATCTGAGGCTTTTTACTTTCATCCTGATTTATAGCTATAACTCCCCTGCAAATCTTAAGCTAATATCAAATCCCTGCAGAATCTTTATCCATCTTAAACCAAATAATTGTCTTCTGCAGTAATACCAATTTTCCTGTGCCTCTAGGCTTGTGGGTTTTGATAGGAAGTTCTTTGGGATCCTAATTTATTTGATTATATTGCAGAGAGATCAATCTGTTTTCAGCCAGTTTCTGGGAGGATGAAGGAATATAAAAACACGTCACCAGTGTACATTCCAGAAACGTTATGAAAACCAGAAACAGGAGGAGGAAATTATAGCAAAATGGTCTTTCTGAATATATGGGATCTCCCCATGTAACAGGATTATCTGCTCTATATGGCCATGCTAAGGACAGTGAAGATTAAAGCATAGGCCAGGGCAAGGGAGGCTCAGGGGATCAGATTTATTCTTGAGCAGTTGCAGCTCTCCAGAAATTTGGCACTTTGCAATGTGGTTATCTGGACACTCAATGGCTGATGAAAAGAAATGAGCTCCTCTGGAGGATTTGCTTCTCATCCTCAGGCAAAGGTCTGCAATAGGTAGATAATTTTTTTGCAGAAACATAGATCCAGCTAGCACCATTCTGAAATGAACATCTGAAATGAGAAATTTCTAACCCATTTTTCATTCAGCTTTAGTTTGCATGTGGTTTAAGTATTCCTTTCCATTAAGAATGCAGTGGTGGGCCAGAAAGTCATTTGTAGCTCTGCTGTCCTGATGTCTGGGCTGGAATCAGGACACCAGCCCCCCAGTTGTTTGTAGACATGTCTTCCTACTGACTCTTCATGTACCACTGCAGCTTTTAAGGCTAAAATAGCATAAGTATCCTTTATTTTTCTCTTACAATCTGTTGGAGAAATAGCTTCAATGGTAAGGTTATGAGTTTTTCAGCTTGAGTTGGCTTCCTTATATTTATAGGTATGGAAATAGAGTTACCTGTTTTTTGAATAAGCAAAGAAAGTGCAAAAAAAAAGGTATTAATTAACATGTCTAATTTTTTTTCTCTATACAACACTTTTTCATTATTAACAAATTGCAGATTTTTATACTCATCTTTACTAAGATTGATTAGTATCATGTACTGAGAGGACATGGAGTAATGGGTTCAAACATAAACAGGGGAGTTTAGATTGGATCTGAGGAAAAAATTATTTTCTGTAAGGGTGGTGAGACACTGGAATGGGTTGCCCAGGGAAGTTATGAATGCTCCATCGCCGGCAGTGTTCAAGGCTGGGCTGGACATAGCCTTGGGTGACATGGTTTAGTGTGAGGTGTCTCTGCCCATGGCAGGGGGTTTCGAACTAAATGATCTTCAGGTCTTTCAAACCCTAACTATTCTATGATTTTTAAGCTTGTGTATTTCCTCGTGGATATAGACAACTGCCTTAAAAATCTGTCATCAAGCAACCTAAATTCCTTTGATGGGGGGACTTAAACTCCAAATTCCCATGGACTTGCCAACAAAGAGTAATTAAACCATTCAAGCTATCTCTGTGAATTCAGACCGGCGACACTGACACCCCTGCTCCTGCCTGAGTGAAAAATGAATTTGTCTAACCTAAATTAGAATAGAAATAAATACCCCCACTCCCATATCAAAGTACAGCTAAACTAGCATAAGCAGTAAAATATCCACATTAAAAGCCTTTGGAGTCAAATCCATAAACTAATTGGGCATCTGTCTCATAATACTCCATTTAGGGATTGACTATATGTTCCCTTCGGAAAATAAGCTTGTATTTTAAAACATGTGAGATGTTTTTTTTTTTTTTATGTTGTCTAAAAACAGTTCATTTGATATTTATGCACCTTTTTCTGAGGAAATAAAAGAGACCCAAACTGTAAATCTTCAGCATACCGAGTTTTTTTCATGTTGCTCTTTTATGAGCATTTAGACATAATTGCAGCAACTTCATTGTTTACCTGCAGATGTTTTGGAAACAAGTCATTGTTCCTGGAACTCTGCAGGCTGCTCGGAATCATATTTTTGAAGCTGTATTGGTCTCAAGAAGCCAGCATTCTGAAATCTTTATTAACCATAGGTAGCTGCTGCTCCAGTAACCCTATTGAGTTGTTCCTCTCTTTTGCTAAGCAACAAGACAATTAGCTTGACCTCTGTCTTCATAAATTTAAGTTGGAACTTCAGCAGTTAATTACAGAGAAATGATAGCAACATTACACTGTAGGCTGAGCAGTTTTCGTTTCAGCAGGTGTGATGTATTCTGAATTACCGCATTAATTTGAAATGGTTATTGTAATCTGGGCAATAACTAAAGTTTCTAGGACAATTTGAAGGCAAAAGAGACGCCTCAGTTGTATTCAAGCAGACAATGGATATTCTAGGTGACAGGCAGTTACACAGATTCCTGACCATATTCTGTGTTGATGTGCTTCCCTCAAAGTCAGGGGAAATTTTCTCACAGTAACTTCAGCTATAATACTCTTGCAAATATGCAACAGGACACTGAAGGCACATTGTTTAAAATTCTCCAGAACTTTGAAGTTAAAAATTAGAGATCGGTGTTGGGGCCGGTCTTATTCAACATCTTTTTCGGTGACATGGACAGTGGGATTGAGTGCGCCCTCAGCAAATTTGCTGACGACACCAAGCTCTGTGGCTTGGTTGATACGTTGGAGGGAAGGAATGCCATCCAGAGGTACCTTGACATGCTTGTGAGGTGGGCTGATGCCAATCTCATGAAGTTTGACCATGCCAAGTGCAAGGTCCTACACCTGGGTCGGAGCAATCCCAGGCACAGCTACAGGTTGGGTGAAGATGAGATTCAGAGCAGCCCTGTGGAGAAGGACTTGGGGGTGTTGGTTGATGAGAGAATGAACATGAGCCGGCAGT